>LPNX010800856.1:7553-62570 GCA_001517045.1 Pseudotsuga menziesii | reverse complement strand
AGGGGTGGGGGGAGGACATATAGGTGTTAATGATAAGGGGGGACATAAGAGAGAGAGAGAGAGAGAGAGAGAGAGAGAGAGAGAAATGGGGTAGTGAGGTGTTAGGAAGAGAGAGGAGGAGGGTTAAAGGTAGGAACAAGAGGAAGGGGATTAGAGGTAGGGAGAGGAGGAAGAGGGGTTAGTAAGATTTAGGGGGAAGAGGAGAGTTGGGAGGGGACATAAAATAATAAAAGTATTGGTATAATTGACAAAATAAGAACTCCTTATAGTATTAAAAAATGCGCGTGCATTGTGATTCAATGAAACACACTCTCATTTTGCTTCATTAAAACGCCCTCCTGTTTTGCTTCAATAAAATGCACTCTTGTTTTGCTTAAATTAAAAAATGTATTCCCTCCAAATGATAAGGTCAAGCCTCCACCCAGGCTTGCATGGAATTCTTATGCCTATGTTTCTGCTTCAGACTTTGATTCAGATTCAACATGCCTATGCCTTGGAGTATGATAAACCATGGCTAATTCAAAATTATATCCAAATTTTCAATATGCTCATGTTTAGCCATTGGTAAAATATGCTGCACAGCTCCATTTTTTGTGAAATTTTAGAAACAGATATGTTTTTTTTTGCAGATTCCAAATATGTAAATTTTAACAAGAATACATAATTTTTTCTATTTTTTTCTTATTTATCTTCTGTCATCACTCCTCAACTCAAAAAACACATTGTTAGTGTTTTGTCCATATCTCTTTCGCTTCTCAACCATTTAAAAAAAAATTGCGTGGTGCACTAAATAACATCAAACTCTACATGCTATAAAAAACCCATTTCCAAATAATTGCATTAAGACATTCAAACGCTACACCCACAATTGACATACTATTTTTGAGGTTTGATCTCTTAGATATTAAAAAAATATTATTTTTATTATTGAAAAAATAGTCGTGCACTAGTACTATATGTTCTCTATATGTATACCATTTTTCATAAGTTTATTCCATTATTTAGTCACTCAGAGGCTGCACCCACAAAAACATATACCTTATAATTTGTCCCAAAAATAAAAAGTTCTTATTAAAAAATATCTAACTTTATATAGTTAACAACATTTTCAATAGAAAAAAATTATATATTTGGAAACGTCATTCAATTTCCTACATTTCTTGTCTTTTACTCATCACCAGATTCATTGTGTAAGTGTCTCAAAATATTGATTCAAGTTGATAGATGCCAATTTTTTCAGTTTTTTATTGCATGTAACGCGTCAAAAGAGACCCTCATCAGCTTGCACATACCCTAAATAGATTTGCATGTATTTCAATTGGTTACTTTTTTTTTCAGAAAAGGTTCAAGTATTGGAATACTTGAAGATAACCTCAAGCTACTACAAGATAACAATCTTCACACCAAAACATATGAACACGTTCCCACCAAGCAACTTTTTTTAGTGCTTCTTGGGTTTAAAAAGATGTTCTGTCTTTGTTTCACACATACATTTGATGTGGATGTAACCTTCATTAGGATCCTTATGCAATTAAGTTGCATGTTCCTCGGGAGTCTCTGTTGCTTCATAATCTGACAATCCTACTAATGAGTGACAATCCTGCTAATGAGTGGACAACAACATTTACCCTTGTGTTGAGGCCTAGAAATTTGCAGGCAACAATAGCAAGGGATTCTCCCCAATCAACATTCCCAACAAGCCCGTGACTGTTTGGTATAGGGAATCTGTCCGGTTTGTGGTCCGGATAACATAGGTCAAGTAACCAAAAAAGAAAGGTTTTACTGGTTGCGGCCCAGTCCACCGTGTGTATTGTTTGTACTTTTTGACTTAAAGTATGATATGGACGTGCCTAATTAACCATGCAGGATGATAAAGGACGCAAGGAGTAGTCACAACGTGATGCGCAGGTTCTTACCTCTCATCTTAGAACTCACAAGCATCTAAATCACATATGCAGCAATAAAGTAAAACTAACTATCTATCTATCTATCTATCCCCGGGGAGCCAAATTGTAACTTATTTATGAGTAATGTGTATTGTGCATGCATTATAAAGAGAAATTATAGATAGTTGATATTCCTTCCTACAACACATGAACGATTAAAGATATTTAGACAATCAGATAGCCAATTGTTTATGAACAGCATGCATTACTCATGGTGGTAATTTCACAGAATAAACCAGAAATCATTCAAACAAGAACACAGGCTCTAAGAGTTAGAATGATCTCACAGTTAATAGACAAAAAATCGAAAAACGAAATAGTTCATCTTTCACCAATCCATAACATAGCATTTGAACGTCCCACCAAACTTTCTCCAACAAGAAAACAATAATTCTTTATTGCAAAAAAAAGTAGTTCTTCTTACAATATCTCTTTACATGTCTAACTGGGAAAAAGGCCCTGTCAATTCTAACTTTCAAATATTTAAACTAACAGTTGACTGCTTGGGATGCCCTCCCAAACGCGTGACCTTTCAGTCTCTCAAAACGTTTCGGATCCCTACTTTTATATTTTCTGTGTGCACTCATGATCCTTTTAGTAACTGACACATTTCAGGTCTGAGCCTTTGTCACTACTTATCTTTTCCTTCTGCTTCACATGTCCTCCTTGTGATCTTGCTGGTTTCGGTTCGATCTTTGTCAAAACTGTCCAGCTATGCCTTCGCGTCATGGCCATCTCAATAGTCCCTTGAGTCCACCTGCAATAAATCAATGTGCATCATTCATTGTTATTGCATTCTAAAACAAAACGTCAAATTATATCAACCAAAATGGCTACTCAACAAGAAAGATCATGTGCATGACTGTTATAAGAACTTTCACAAATGCCAACACCACCACCTCGTCCACCTACGGGTTTGAAAGAAATCTCCGATGATGGAAAATGAAGAACTCATCGGTAGCTTAAGATGCTAACCTTGGCAGGGTAAACTCATTCACAGCCGCAACGGCGGGAGCGCAAGCAAATGAACTTCCGATTCAAACACACTGAAAATGCATTCAAAGGAAATGATAAAGCTTAAACAAATAGTGGATCGTTTCAAGCATTAGAAAGGTATTTCTGAAGAATCATTAGATCAAATCAAATAAGAAAATCAAATCGATATAAGCAAAAGGAGGGTCCCAAATTTTTTTGAATTTTGGGAAAATGTTGCAGCTGCAACAATTGGCAACTACCCGGTGAACCCCAAATTTATGATTTAACTCCTCCCCAGTAAAAGACTGTCTAGCTCAAAATTGAAATCTTCTAGATGTTTGTATTCCTAAGCTGGCCAACCCATACATTTAAATCATTGAGAAGCAGTTCATTCATTGGGAAAAGGTGACATCAGAAATATTTGCAAGTCTGAATAACGCTTTTGAGGCCTAATAAATGAGATTTATTTTACCAGTCCTTAGGTAGTTTCTATCTTGGACATCACAAGATTGTAACATATAGTAAACAGCACTATCCCTTTGTTCCTCATTCCCATGCCAACTGCACTTTTGTGCCATTTGAAATTTAGTTCTTTTGAGTCCTCCATCTACCTTTCTTTCTCAATTTTATTCAGGATCCTCTATCCATAGTGTCCTTTTGTGTGAGAGAAGAATTTACTTTTCATCTCATGGACAGAGAGGAACTTTTCGCAATTTGAAGTTCATGCTTTTGATACTTTGCTTTGATATGTATTATTTCTTTAAGGAGTTTTGACTCTTGATAGCTTTTAGCTTTTCTGAAATCATGGCATGGGATCATTTATATATGATATACTGTTTACCTTGCTTTCTTTTTGTGGGTCCTTTGCTGCCACTCCCTTGGACATTTTAGATGTGAAATGGATGGAACCTCGAAATAGTATTCCATACTTCTTAATTCTGAGCTATTTACAGGGTTTAAGTAGGACTTCAATGAATACATGGCCAATTAGGAACACTGCTACTAGAAGACATTCTATGTTTTAAAAGCACAGTCTTTTGCTCAAGATTTCAATTAATTAAGAACCCTGATGTTTCCATTGCAACCAAAAGTTTGCCTCTTTATTCAAAACCAAAAGAACTAGAAACAAAGCATTAAAGAAAAACAATATCAAATCAATAAACAAAAATAAAACAACATCAAATTATTTATGTACAGAATCATTAAAACAACAGAAATGAAAAAGTGCCCACTCCTGACAATCCTTTAACCTGGTGAGTCAAGGGGTGGGCTGGATTGTAGACATGAGATACCTAACCGTGGTCTAGTTGTCCTATTTTTGAAATTGAAACCATGTCTACTAGTCTACAGTCATACTTATCATCCTGAGGAAGTTGAAGGAGCTCAGGCTGAGTGTCCATCACAGAACTGGCCTTTCCTGAGGTATGATATCTTAGTCTAAGCTCTGTTAGATAATTTCACAAGACAGAATTAGTAGATTCATTACCTTCCCCCAGCTTAGTGACAGTATGTTTCATGTAATGTTCTCTCAAAATTTTAATTTGATTCGGGGTACCCTTAAGAGGTAACCATAAATGAGACCAGTCTGAAGCAAAATAACCTTTTAACCTGGCAGACCAATCTTGGTTCAGAATAAGCCCATATCCATCTGGTACGTCAGCCACCATAATGTCAATAAATTGACATATCTTGTTATTTGCAGATAAGCGTATGAGAACATTCTTCATTTCTCCCACTACTTTGACACCCATTATATCTAGTTGCACTACTTCCCAAGTTGTGGGTTCTGGATGACCATTAATATTTATGCAAACTTCAAGTGACATACCATTTACCGATGACCCAGAATCTACCAAACAATTATGCACATTATGATCCAGTATTTCTAGAGTCAAAAGAAAAGGCGGGGTTTTAGCCTTTTCTTCCCAACTTGGTTCTATGTCTTCTTCTCTGGGTTGATTTTGAGTGGGTATATCTTTTTTAAGTTCCTCAAATTTTTCAATGTTTCCTTCGTTAACCTCTACAAGTTTTACAGGCTCGTTGATTGGCTCTATTTGCTGATTGACAGTAGTGACTTCAGGTGTTTTATCTGCAACATTGGCATTTATCTATCTCTTGACATTCATTTGCAACCTCTTAATCTTTGCAATTGTTGCATTGTCTTTAATTATCAAATCCATGTTCTTTGTTGTTGTAGGTGTGTATTCAGATTTAAACGCACTCTCTTCTGTGTCGAAAAGCGAGACACCATCCCATAAAAACATGGTATCATCTTCTTGTTTCTCTATGGTCTGGTTTTTCTCTTCTTCTTTACCACTGTTCTTAGTCAATTTAGAGTCTAGCAGCTGATTCATAACCAATGTCATTGAATTTAACCATTGAGGACACTTCTTTTAAGAATGAAGTCGTTGGTGGAAAGTGCAAAAATTGTCACCCCCCCCCACCTCTGTTATATTCATTGATTCTAAATTTGATGGAGGGATCTTCAATTGGTTGTTATTCTCCCTTTTTTGGTAGTAGGGTTTATCAGTTTTCTGAACTTCCCTTTCTTTCTCCAGATATATTATTTGATTGAGGAGTTTTTGAATCAGTTTCAGCATTCCCTCAAAATCATGTGACTGTTCCTCTTTAGGTTTAGACAGCAATAAGGCTCTTCTCTCGGTATTTTTTTCTTCAGGTAGCTCGGGATAGTCTTATATACTTTCATTTTCAGCCTCTACCCTTTTTTCTTCTTCATAAGTTTTTACCAACGTAGGTCTGGCTTTCATTTTGGCAAACATGGCCAGCTCAGGTCCTAGGGCTGAGGTATAATATTCGATCAGGACTTTATCTGAAGGTCTGTCAGCTTCAGAAAAATTCTTGAGGTATGCCGTAAATCTTTGAGTGAAGCTGTGCACCTTCTCTTTTCTCTCTTTCTTTAAAGCCCATAGTCCTTTCATGAGGGCTGCATGAGTCTTCTAGATCGCATACTTCTAAAGATCCTTTAGAAGGTATCCCAATCAGTGATAGAGTTCGCAGGCAAGCCAAAATACCATGATGCTACAGCTCCTTTAAGGGTGTGTGGGAATAGTCTGGAAACTACATCTTCATACTCCCCACCCCTTAACCCTTCTATTGCCAAATAAAAACTTTGCAAGTGGTCGTCTACTAGTATCGTTTCACTTGGGTCGAATTTGGGAAGCATCTTTTCAAAGGCTTGAGGTAAATCATGTAAAGGAGGTGTCAAGTTTAAAGGTGATCTGGATCTCTAGGAAGGTGGTGGATTCGGCGGGTTGGGTGGTTGATTGGCGTTTACGCCTGCCATGAGTCTGGGTGGAGAGTGAGGAGGTGAGAAAATAGGAGTGTGAGTAGGAGAACTGTGAGGAGTATCTGGGCCTTCTTGATTCAAAGGCAGTACAACTTCCTGTAGAGCTATTTCTACCAGCTCTTCCCAATCCTCAACCAGCACTGAGTCTTTCAATATGGGATGATCTTTCCTTTTATATTCTCTTCTAGGAAATTCAGGGATGATCGGAAATCCTCCGATCTTCTGCACGTATGCCCTAGTGTGTCTTCTCAGATTATTAACAACCTCGTTGTCAACAGAAAAAAAATGTTCTCTACTCGTTTCTTCCGGAATTGGATTATGAATCCCACTACTTTCTGAACTGTTACTGGTGGAATAGTCTCAGGAAAACAGTTTTCCTTGGCCAGCCATGCACTGGCGGCCCTCCTTTTAGCGCCAAAAACTGTTGAGGACTGGAAATTCACAGGCAACAACAGCAAGGGATTCTCCCCAGTCAATGTTCCCAACTGGCCCCTAACTGTTTGGTATAGGGAATCCATCCAGTTTGCGGTCCGGCTACTGTAGGTCAAGTAACAAAAAAATAAAGGTTTTATCGATTGCTTCCCTATCCACCGTGTGTATTTTTTGTATTTTTTGACTTAAACTATGATATGCACGTGCCTAATTAACCATGCAGGGTGATAAATGACGCAAGGAGTAGTCACAACATGATGCGCAGGTTCTTACCTCTCGTCCTAGAACTCACAAGCATCTAAATCACATATGCAGCAATAAAGTAAAACTATCTATCTATCTATCTATCTATCTATCCCCGGGGAGCCAAATTGTAACTTATTTATGAGTAATGTGTATTGTGCATGTATTATAAAGAGAAATTACAGATAGCTGATATTCCTTCCTACAACACATGAACGATTAAAGATATTTAGACAATCAGATAGCCAATTGTTTATGAACAACATGCATTACTCATGGTGGTAATTTCACAGAATAAACCAGAAATCATTCAAACAAGAACATAGGCTCTAAGAGTTAGAATGATCTCACAGTTAATGGACAAAAACTGGAAAAACGAAATAGTTCATCTTTCACCAATCCATAGCATAGCATTTGAACGTCCCACCAAACTTTCTCCGACAGGCAAACAATAATTCTTTATTGCAAAAAAACGTAGTTCTTCTTACAATATCTCTTTACATGTCTAACTAGGAAAAAGCCCCTGTAAATTCTAACTTTCAAATATTTAAACTAACAGTTGACCGCTTGGGCTTCCCTCCCAAACGCGTGACCTTTCGGTCTCTCAAAACGTTTTGGATCCCTACTTTTATCTTTTCTGTGTGCACTCATGATCTGTTTAGTAACTGACATCTTTCAGGTCTGCACCTTTGTCACTACTGATCTTTGCCTTCTGCTTCGCTTGTCCTCCTTGCAATCCTACCGGTTTTGGTTCGATCTTTGTCAAAACTGTCCAGCTATGCCTTCGTGCCATGGCCATCTCAACAGTCCCTTGAGTCCACCTGCAATAAATCAATGTGCATCATTCATTGTGATTGCATTCTAAAACAAAACGTCAAATTATATCAACCAAAATGGCTACTCAACAAGAAAGATCATGTGCATTACTGTTATAAGAACTTTCACAAACGCCAACGCCACCACCTCGTCCACCTACAGGTTTGAAAGAAATATTCGATGATGGAAAATGAAGAACTTATCGGTGGCTTAATATGCTAACCTTGGCAAGGTAAACTCATTCACAGCCGCATAATCGGGTCTTAACAGGAGACGGGTACCGCGGAAACAAGTAGGCCTATCAGAGTCAGAAGAGTTATGACCTAAGTTGTGGGCGCGAAAACTTCCAATTGGAAATCGGAAAGACATCGACATCGGAAGCCAAGTGCTTTGCACAGCTGCAACAGTGGAAGACAAGAAGGTTATAGACATGCGACTAGAGGGCCGACACGCATCGGCGGGCGGAGTACTTATACATCAAGTGGCGAAACCACTAAGCTAACCATTGACACATCCGCATCGGAGCTTCGCAAGACTAATCGTCAGAGTGATAGCGGAATCAGAAGCCACAACGGCGGAATCATAAAGGACAAACATTCCGCAATAGGTAAGGTATGCATCGAAGTAGAAATCAACTAAATGATCGGAAGGCTAGTGCTTTTGGAAGCCGCCACGGCGGAAGCCCAGGAAATAAGGAGCGACGAAAAAAATAACGTGAGGTCTGAAAAGTCAAAGCGATAATCATCAGACTTCGCAATCTGTCGTCCGCAACTGCGGAGAACGAAGTCACAAGATGTTTCGCCTCGAAACCAAAGGTCATCCAATTAAGAAAAATGCATCGGGGAAAAAATGTCGAAGCTAAAACTTGTTATTTCTCCGCAACGGCGGGAGTGCAAGCAAATGAACTTCCGATTCAAACACACTGAAAACGCATTCAAAGGAAATGATAAAGCTTAAACAAACAGTGGATCGTTTCAAGTATTAGAAAGGTCTTTCTGAAGAATCATTAGATCAAATCAAATAAGAAAATCAAACCGATATAAGCAAAAGGAGGGTCCTGAAATTTTTAGAATTTTGGGAAAATGTTGTAGCTGCAACAATTGGCGACTACCTGGTGAACCCCAAATTTCTGATTTAACTCCTCCCCAGTAAAAGATTGTCTAGCTCAAAATTGAAATCTTCTAGATGTTTGTATTCCTAAACTGGCCAACCCATACATTTAAATCATTGAGAAGCAGTTCATTCATTTGGAAAAGGTGACATCAGAAATATTTGCAAGTCTGAATAACGCTTTTGAGGCCTAATAAATGAGATTTATTTTACCTGTCCTTAGGTAGTTTCTAGCTCGGACACCACAGGATTGTAACATATAGTAAACAACACTATCCCTTTGTTCCTCATTCCCATGCCAACTCCACTTTTGTGCCATTTGAACTTTAGTTATTTTGAGTCCTCCATCTGCCTTTCTTTCTGAATTTTATTCAAAATCCTCTATCCATAGTGTCCTTTTGTGTGAGAGAAGAATTTACTTTTCATCTCACAGATGGAGAGGAACTTTTGGCAATTTGAAGTTCATGCTTTTGATACTTTGCTTTGATATGTATTGTTTCTTTAAGGATTTTTGACTCTTGATAGCTTTTAGCTTTTCTGAAATCATGGCATGGGATCATTTATATATGATATACAGTTTACCTTGCTTCCTTTCTGTGGGTCCTTTGCTGCCACTCCCTTGGACATTTTAGATGTGAAATGGATGGAACCTCAAAAAAGTATTCCATACTTCTTAATTCTGAGCTATTTATAGGGGTTAAGTAGGACTTCAATGAATACATGGCCAATTAGGAACACTGCTACTAGAAGACATTCTATGTTTTAAAAGCACAGTCTTTTGCTCAAGATTTTAGTTAATTAAGAACCTTGATGTTTCCATTGCAACCAAAAGTTTGTCTCTTTATTCAAAACCAAAAGAACTAGCAACAAAGCATTAAAGAAAAACAATATCAAATCAATAAACAAAAAGAAAACAACATCAAATTATTTATGTACAGAATCATTAAAACAACAGAAACAAAAAGTGCCCACTCCTAAAAATCCTTTAACATGGTGAGTCAAGGGGTGGGCTGGATTGTAGACATGAGATACCTAACCATGGTCTAGTTGTGCTATTTTTGAAATTGAAACCATGTCTACTAGTCTACAGTCATCCTTATCAGCCTGAGGAAGTTGAAGGAGCTCAGGCTGAGTGTCAATCACAGAACTGGCCTTTCCTGAGGTATGATATCTTAGTCTAAGCTCTATTAGGTAATTTCCCAGGACAGAATTAGCAGATCCATTACCTTCCCCCAGCTTAGTGACAGTATGTTTCATGTAAGGTTCTCTCAAAATTTTAATCTGATTCGGGGTACCCTTAAGAGGTAACCATAAATGAGACCAGTCTGAAGCAAAATAACATTTTAACCTGGTAGACCAATCTCGGTTCAGAATAATCCCATATCCATTTGGTACGGCAGCCACCATAATGTCAATAAATTGACATATCTTGTTATTTGCAGATAATCGTATGAGAACATTCTTCATTTCTCCCACTACTTTGACACCTGTTCTATCTAGTTGCACTACTTCCCAGGCTGTGGGCTCTGGCTGACCATTAATTTTTCTGCAAACTTAAAGTGGCATAACATTTACCGATGACCCAGAATCTACCAAACAATTATGCACATTGTGATCCAACATTTCTAGAGTCAAAAGAAAAGGCGGGATTTTAGCCTTTTCTTCCCATCTTGGTTCTATGTCTTCTTCTCTCGGTTGATTTTGAGTGGGTATATCTTTTTTAAGTTCCTCAAAATTTTCAATGTTTCATTCGTTAACCTCTACAAGTTTGACAGGCTCGTTGATTGGCTCTATTTCCTGATTGACAGTAGTGACTTCAGGTGTTTTATCTGCAACATTGGCACTTATCTGTCTCTTGACATTCATTTGCAACATCTTAATCTTTGCAATTGTTGCATTGTCTTTAATTATCAAATCCATGTTCTTTGTTGTTGTAGGTGTGTATTCATATTTAAACGCACTCTCTTCTGTGTCGAAAAGCAAGACACCATCCCATAAAAACATGGTATCATCTTCTTGTTTCTCTATGGTCTGGTTTTTCTCTTCTTCTTTACCACTGTTCTTAGTCAATTTAGAGTCTAGCAGCTGATTCATAGCCAATGTCATTGAATTTAACCATTGAGGACACTTCTTTTCAGAATGAGGTCGTTGGTGGAAAGTGCAGAAATTGTCACCCCCCACCTCTGTTATATTCATTGATGCTGAATTTGATGGTGGGATCTTCAATTGGTTGTCATTCTCCCTTTTTTGGTAGTAGGGTTTATCAGTTTTCTGAACTTCCCTTTCTTTCTCTAGATCTATTATTCAGTTGGAGAGTTTTTGAATCATTTTCAGCATTCCCTCAAAATCATGTGATTGTTCCTCTTTAGGTTTAGACAGCAATAAGGCTCTTCTCCTGGTATTTTTTTCTTCAAGTAGCTTGGGATAGTCTTCTATACTTTCCTTTTCAGCCTCTACCCTTTTTGATTCTTCATAAGTTTCTACCAATGTAGGTCTGGCTTTCATTTTGGAAAACATGGCCAGCTCAGGTCCTAGGGCTGAGGTATAATATTTGATCAGGACTTTATCTCAAGGTCTATCAGCTTCAAAAAAATTCTTGAGGTATGCTCCAAATCTTTGAGTGAAGCTGTGCACCTTCTCTTTTCTCTCTTTCTTTAAAGCACATAGTCCTTTCATGAGGGCTGCATGAGTCTTTTGGATCACATACTTACTTCTAAAGATCCTTTCAAAGGTATCCCAATCAGGGATAGAGTTCACAACAAAAACAAAATACCATGATGCTGCAGCTCCTTTAAGGGTGTGCGGGAATAGTCTGCAAACTACATCTTCATACTCCCCATCCTTTAACCCTTCTATTGCCAAATAAAAACTTTGCAAGTGGTCGTCTACTAGTATCTTTTCACTTGGGTCGAATTTTGGCAGCATCTTTTCAAAGGCTTGACGTAAATCATCTAACGAAGGTGTCAGGTTTAAAGGTGATCTGGCTCTCCAGGCAGGTGGTTGATTCGGTGGGTTGGGTGGTTGATTGGCGTTTACGCCTACCATGAGTCTGGGTGGAGAGTGAGGAGGTGAGAAAATAGGAGTGTGAGCAGGAGAATTGTGAGGAGTATCTGGGCCTTCTTGATTCAAAGGCAGTACAACTTCCTGTAGGGCTGTTTCTACAAGCTCTTCCCAATCCTCAACCAGCACTGAGTCTTCCAATATGGGACGATATTTCCTTTTATATTCTCTTCTGGGAAATTCAGGGATGATCGACAATCCTCCGATCTTCTGCACGTATGCCCTAGTCTGTCTTCTCAGATTATTAACAACGTTGTTGTCAACAGAAAACAAATGTTCTCTACCCCTTTCTTCCGGAATTGGATTATGAAGCCCACTGCTTTCTGAACTGTTACCAGTGGAATAGTCTCGGGAAAACAGTTTTCCTCAGCCAGCCATGCACTGGCGGCCCTCCTTCTAGCGCCAAAAACTGTTGAGGCCTGAAAAACCGCAGGCAACAACAGCAAGGGATTCTCCCCAGTCCACGTTCCCAACTAGCCCGTGACTGTTTGGTATAGGGAATCCGTTCGGTTTGCGGTCCAGCTACTGTAGGTCAAGTAACAAAAAAAGAAAGGTTTTACCAATTGCGGCTCGGTCCACTATGTGTATTTTTTGTATTTTTTGACCTAAATTATGATATGCACATGCCTAATTACCATGCAGGGTGATAAAGGACGCAAGGACTAGTCACAACGTGATGCGCAGGTTCTTACCTCTCGTCTTAGAACTCACAAGCATCTAAATCACATATGTAGCAATAAAGTAAAACTAACTATCTATCTATCTATCCCCGGGGAGCCAAATTGTAACTTAATTATGAGTAATGTGTATTGTGCATGCATTATAAAGAGAAATTGCAGATAGCTGATATTCCTTCCTACAACACATGAACGATTAAAGATATTTAGACAATCAGATAGCCAATTGTTTATGAACAGCATGCATTACTCATGGTGGTAATTTCACAGAACAAACCAGAAATAATTCAAACAAGGACATAGACTCTAAGAGTTAGAACGATCTCACAATTAATGGACAAAAACTAGAAAAATGAAATAGTTCATCTTTCACCAATCCATAGCATAGCATTTGAACGTCCCACCAAACTTTCTCCGACATGCAAACAATAATTCTTTATTGCAAAAAAAATTTGTTCTTCTTACAATATCTCTTTACATGTCTAACTGGGAAAAAGCCCCTGTCAATTCTAACTTTCAAATATTTAAACTAACAGTTGACTGCTTGGGCTTCCCTCCCAAACACATGACCTTTCAGTCTCTCAAAACATTTCAGATCCCTACTTTTACCTTTTTTGTGTGCACTCATGATCCGTTTAGTAATTGACATCTTTCAGGTCTGCGCCTTTGTCACTACTGATCTTTGCCTTCTGCTTCGCTTGTCCTCCTTGCGATCCTGCCGGTTTCGGTTCGATCTTTGTCAAAACTGTCTAGCTATGCCTTCGCGCCATGGCCATCTCAACAGTCCCTTGAGTCCACCTGCAATAAATCAACGTGCATCATTCATTGTGATTCGGACCCCTCCTCATGATTTTTCTTTGGTCATTGAATCCTTTGAGTTGTTGGTATGTGTTTTAATTTTTAATGACTACAAAATCTTAACTCTTGACCAAGGATTGGATTTCGATTGCGTTGGATTTCATGGTGAGTCGCAGCTTTTAAGCTTGCTTTTGCTTGTTGATCAAACCAGTTGTCTTTGCTGTGGTCGATGTTGCGAAAGTATGACAGAGTCTCTGTCCGATGTTGATTTGAAGAGTTGTCCGAAACACTTAAGTCGTTTTTTTTAAAATCGGCGGCTGATAGCCTTTTCCCGTCCGCCGTTGCAGCTCTGAAACTGTTTTGCCATTCGAAGCATGAAAAGCTCCGACTGTCGATGCTTTTTAACCTAATTTAGCCGTGCACCTGAATCCGTTTCTCGTCCATCGTTGCGGATGGGAAAGCCATTTGTCTTCGGAAACGTAAATCCGTCCGACTTCCGACGTGCATCGCATGGCTCTAGCCTTCTCTTTTCCACCGTTGCGGCTCTCAAAGTCTTTTGGCTTCCGAAGTACAAATCCGTCCGACTTCCGATTAAAGCCTCTCTTTCCCGCGTTTCGCTTGTCCGTAAATTGTGCCTTTTCCGCCGTTGCGGCTGGGAAAGCCTTTTGGCCTCCGATGTTATTTCCTTTCGACTGCCGACTTTAAGTTTTCCCGCCAATGAGTTTCCTGTTGATCGTCGTAGGCTAGTTTTGTCAAGCCCACAGGTGGTGCCCCTTGCCATTTCCTTGCGGAATAGTCGTTTCAATTGGTAATATTTGTTGTTTTTGAATCATGCTTGTCGATTTGATTGCAGGCGGTTTTGAGGAGATCGGTCAATCTACCACTCTCTCTCCGAAAGATGGACCATTTTGGCAGGAGTATAACTGAAACCATGGGAATCGCCAGGAGGGCCAAGGGAGTAAAAGACGAAATCCGGAGCTATAAATGCGCGGACCCAAAAACTGATTAGTGACCTAGTGGTTCATGATTGCATACAGACAAGATAGAGGAATGTGAAACGTTTGGGACACTGAAAGATCATGTGTCTTGGGAAAACTGAAGCGTTTTGGAATTGTAGTTAAATATTTGAAAGTAAGACTTAGAAAGGGCTTTTTCCCTGAGAAAATTTGTAAACTCTTTTGCTTGTAAGAGGAACTACTTCGTTTTACAGTCAGAAAGTGCAACTTTTGCCTGCTGGAGAGAGCAAAATGTGGAATGTATCAATGCAACTAAATGAATGATGTTGAAGAGGAACTATTTCGTTTTTCATCTGTGTTTCATTTACTGTGAGAGTATTTAACTTCTTAAACCTATGTTCTTGTTGAATGTTCTTCAGTATCTTTTGGGATGTTTTCCACTATGAGTAATAAATGTTGTTCATAAAATAATCGGCTATCTGGTTGTTTAAATACCTGTAATTGTTTGTGTGTATTGAAAGAAGTGTCAGCTAACTGTAACTCTTCATAATGCATGTACACAATGTATTACTCACTTACAAGTGATAATCCTGCTCCCTAGGGATAGTCTAGGTAGTTAGTTTCATTTTCTTGTTGTCTGTGATTGGGATGCTAGTGAGTCTAAGACGAGAGGTAAGAACCTGCGCATCACATTGTGACTGCTCCTCGCATCTTATCACCCTACATGGTTAATTAGGCACTTGCATATCATACATTAAGTCAAAAAATACAAAAAACTCGGTGGACCGGGCTACAACTAGTAAAACCTTTGTTTTGTTACTTTTACCTACGGTAGCCGGACCGCAAACCAGACAGATTCCCTATACCAAACAGTCAACGAGCTAGTTGGGAACGTTGACTGGGGAGAATCCCTTACTGTTGTTGCCTACGAATTTTGGGGCCTCAAAACCTTGGCAGGGTAAACTCATTCACAGCCGCATAAGCAGGTCTTAACAGGAGACGGGTACCGTGGAAACACGTAGGCCTATCGGATTCGGAAGAGTTATGACCTAAGCTGTGGGCGGGAAAACTTCCAATCGAAAATCGGAAAGACATCGATGTCGGAAGCCAAGTGCTTTGCACAGCCGCAACGGCGGAAGAGAAGAAGGTTATAGACATGCGACTAGAGGGCTGACATGCATCGACGAGTGGAGTACTTATACATTGGGTGGCAAAACCACTAAGTTAATCGTCGAGACATTCGCATCGGAGCTTCGCAAGATTAATCGTCGGAGTGATAGCAGAATCAAGAGCTGCAATGGTGGAATCATAAAGGACAAACATTCTGCAATAGGTAAGGTCTTCATCGGAGGAGAAATCAACTAAATGACCGGAAGGCTAGTGCTTTTGGAAGCCACCACGGCAGAAGCCCAAGACTTAAGGAGCAACGAAAACAACAACGCGAGGTCTGAAAAGTCAAAGCGATAATCGGGAGACTTCGCAATCTGCCGTCCGCAAATGCGGAGAACGAAGTCACAAGATGTATCGACGGGAAACCAAAGGTCAGCCGATTAAGACAAACGCATCGGGGAAAAATTTTCGAAGCTAAAACTTGTTATTTCTCCGCAACGGCGGGAGCGCAAGCAAATGAACTTCTGATTCAAACACACTGAAAACGCATTCAAAGGAAATGATAAAGCTTAAACAAACAGTGGATCGTTTCAAGCATTAGAAAGGTCTTTCTGAAGAATCATTAGATCAAATCAAATAAGAAAATCAAACCGATATAAGCAAAAGGAGGGTCCCAAATTTTTTTGAATTTTGGGAAAATGTTGTAGCTACAACACCTTGATGAGGATGGAGTTATCCATTAGTTGCGTGCTAATATCATACAAACATGAGATGCTCTCCTTACTCCACATCCATCTTTCCTAGTCCTTCAACCCCCAAAAGAGAAACCTTTAAATCCTCTTATTCAAGAATGTTTGGAATTTTTGCATTATCCACACTATAAAGCTGTCATATGGGATTCTACATGATTGATACGGTTTGATCATAGGATTGCAAATAACACGATCATATATACTATCACACACAACGATCATGAGTATTGGCCGTATTGACAGAAAAGGAACACTTTGGTTGAAGCTAACTCTCTTGAAATAATATTTGTGCACAAAATGCATGCAAATGTAGTCCTTTCTTTTATTGAAGCCAACTCTTTGTTTCAGATTTAAATTATGGTTCTTTGAGGTGTGCATGTGGTTGTTGTAGATGGTTGATATATATTATCGTGTACATTGATGCTCACTCTCTATATCCATTGTTGAAGCATTTATCAAATACAAGAAAGGTTAATGTATAATATCTTAAGTGGGTTTATATCAATGTATAATGCATGCGGAGCTATGTCAATCTTTTAATGGATAATAACATTGTTAAAAAAATCTGAAATTTCCTTCAAAAGATTTGATCTCACCCATCTTCATGGATTGAAATTTGATGAGAGGCCATCTTTTGTGGTGGTGGTCAAAATATAGAGACGTGAGAATTAAATCAATTAGAAGGTTATGTTTAATGATCAATTAATCAATAGTGAAAAGACAATAATCCACCATTCTTGAGCAATGATGTCCGCACTAATAATTTTGTAGAAAGAAAAACCAAACTCTAATTGGTTTTTATGCGATACCTTGACTCCTACAAAACATAGATAGAAAATATAGTCAAGCTTGAGGAAAAAGCATGTACCTAAAACCAAAATGGAGATGTTGGGGCTAGGAATTTTTATAATAAACTTGATGTCACTAGCAAGATGGGGTAAAGACATATTGATTGTGTAATTAGCAAGATGGGGTAAAGACATGTGGATTGTTTAATAGCCAACAATTGGACGGGTGTGAAATGGGAATGGATGACCAAGTGTACATGGATTATTGTCAAACATGGCATCAAATGCCAAAGGGTGATTTCAATATCAAGTCAATATATGGCTTCGGGACAAGGAATTCCTTATGTTGTAATTAGAGGTATCTTCTTGGTCAAGGAAAACAATCATAATGCAAACCACTATATTTGGAGGATATTGGATCCAAATATTTTGGCTTCCTTTGTTGTGTGATATTGTTCTTCAAATAATATTTTATCCATTTCCTTTCCCCTTAAGATCCCTCTAAGTCTATTTTTAATTAAGGTTTTTTTGGATTTGTCACACATGCATATTTAGATGCGTTATGAGATAAATTATAAGATCCATGTATTTCGATGGGTTATGGGATAAATTCCAATCATATATTACTTAAAATAGAGAAGTACATAAAAAAATGCTCGGTATAAGAAAAAAAAATCATCCTCGCATGACTATTTTTACTAGTTTTAGAGGTGTATTGTATGCTCAGAGTGCATGGTTAGACTAAAGTTCCTTCTATGATTTTGAATGGAATTTTTAGAGCAATTATCATTATTGGAGCACACAACTACCCACAAGACACCTTATAAGGGCTAGGATGATCATTTTAAGTAGTTTTTAAAGTTTATTTTAGATGCAATGAGGGATGTTTACCCCACATTTCTAGATTGTGATTTTTTGGTTGTTGGTTTCATCATAATTTGAGACATGATTTTCATTAGAATTGTTTTTTTTTTTTGCAGCAATAGAGAGTATGCATTTTTAATTTTTCACTAGATTAGGTTTGTGCATTGGTTTTTTTTAGTGCTCCATTGTATCAAGGATGATCATATTGATCCATATTTTAATTTAAGGGATCTTGTTGGTGAGCACTTTTTCGATTAAATAGAAAAATATTATTTTAGTAACTAGATATTTTATGTTCACTTCTATATTTCAAAATATGTTTGAATTGTCGAATGTATTTCAAATTTTTCTTTATTTCATAATATTCTTTGTTTTAGAACTTTTATTCTATTTAAGGGTACTAGCACAATGGAAGAGCACCTTCCTCATAGGGAAGAGGTTGGTGGTTTGATTCCTCCGTACCCTGTCTATAAAGATTAATCAATAAAAATGACTAAATATACTACTAGTTGACGACATTTAAGATGAAAATAAATAAATATTCTACAAATTAATAGAAAATTAATGACTAAATATGTTACTAATTAATGAAAAATTAATGACTAAATAAATGACCAAATATACTACCAACTAACTGAAATTATACTACTATTTAACAACCATTAATGGTTTAAAAATGACTAAAATCAATTATTACAATGACTAAATAAATGACTATTGAAATTACCAAATAAAGTAGAACTATAATATTCATTAAATTAATAAAATATTTTAGTCATTAATTTAGTGGTGAGTTATATGACTGCAAATATAACGCCATGGTAGTCTAACCAAATTAGTCATTTATATGATGAATTCAGTAGTTTTTTTAGTCGTAAACTCATCCTTTTCTACTAGCCTATGTCTTTTGTACCATATGCTAGTGCGGTAGGAATTGTAATGTATGTGATGGTATGTACAAGACCATATTTTCATAAGTAGTTGGTGTTGTCAACAAATAAATGGAGTATATAGGTACATAGAAATGGATAATAGTGAAATGGGTGTTTTGGTATTTTAAAGGCATAAGTGATCAATGCATTACCTATAACAAATGCAGTAGCTCAATTTGTGGATCCGTTGATGGCAGGTTCACAAGTGACTGGAAAAAAGACATCTACATTGAGTTTTGATGGAGGTGGAGCATCCTTTGAAAAAGTTGATACATAAGAAAATTGTGCAAACATGTTTACAAAACCAATACTATTATAGAATTTATAGTATTGTTTGGCTTCTCTTGGCGAACAGAAAAATGATGAATAAGCATAGACAAGGTATTAAATAAATTGTTGTTAGCATGGAGGTTATTGACTATTTTGGAAACTAAATAATCAAGGTTGTTATTGAAATTTTACATAACATTATCCATCCACATAGTAGTAATTCATGTAAAAAAAAAGAAAGTATGTTTCTAATATTATATATTTATGTAATCCAAAGAGAAAAATTAGCAAAAATTGTAATATCTATTATTGAGCAATAAGAGTAACAAGAACTTGCCTCACTATAATGAAAATAATTTCGATTATTGCTACCACTATACCCCATGTGATAAACGTAAAGGCTAGCCTATATTAAATCCCATGACATCACAAAGAGTGTGTTAAAGAGAACACCATTTCCCAAATAATTGAAGTCCAAGGATATATATATGTTTCATTGTAATGTCAAAAATGCCATAGGCCAACAAAAAAAATGATTAAATAATTGACATATTGTGGAGGAAATTTTTTGTCGTAATAACAAAAATGACAATAAACTTTCAACACTTCGATAAGATCAATAAATATCAAGATTAAGTTAAAATATTAAAAGATAAAAGTTAGATCAATAAATATCAAGATTAAGTTAAAATATTAAAAAATGAAACTTAGTTTATTTAGCATTTAACATTCAAATATTAAACGATCAAAATGTTGAAATAAATAAGTTTACTTAAGTATCTTTTAGCAGAACCTATTAATGTTACAAATGGGAAAAGATAAATGAATAAGCATCATTTCAGTGGTTTTTTTGGGGGGAAAATACGGAAAAATGAATTTTAGAAAATCTTAGGCGATCCAAACTATGGAAGGTAGAAGAACTCTTTAAACTTTAGTTCCGTGACTATGATAGACGTCCAAATGTCTTTTTCCATATAGTAATATCATATCTTTATCATATTGCAAAAAAATTAGTAATGATCACATAGATGAACGTTGGGATGATGTTATGGAAAATTATGGAATTTAATTTTATCAAAAGGTTAAAAAAATGATTCATCATTTTAATAATATTTGATTAATAAGTATAAATTAACAAATTTTGTGATTTTTTTGTGATGTGAAATAGAAAGAATTTTTTCTTTAAAATATTTGTTAGTGACTAGTTTTATAGGGATGTCAAGTCTGGGGATGCAACATTTTTAGAGATCTTTTGCCTCTAAGAGGTGCAATCTACATCCTACCAAGGGAGAAATGTGTAACTCTAGTGGTACTCATGCTAGAGTTGACACATGTCCTTTATAAAAAATTATAAAGTGTTATTAAAAATAACAAATACCCTTAAATGAAATTTAAAATTTAGAATTGCATATATATAAAACAACATAAATTAGATAAATTATAATCATACACATTGGATTACACATTTCCACAACATTTTCATTCTAAAAAAGGGTTTGCACCCTTGGAGATTTGATCATAGGATGTGCTTGGTAGATCCCATTTTACATGGATCTATGCTGGTTACCTCTACATTCAAAGAGAAAATTTATTTTTCTATCTTAACTCAGTAAAAGAAAAAGAAAAAGAAAAAAATATTACCAAGATTAGAACTAACTCTCATAAACTTCATATTGAAACAAGGCTATGAACAACCCCTAAAACTACCCAAAAAATTTGAGAGTTTATGAACCTAAAATATGAAAATGAATTCCGCATAAATTACATTGAAGACATTTACATTAGATATCAATTACAAATATTTACTCCAAAACTCCTTCTTTAATCTTTTTTACCATAAAAATAATATTTTAAAACCATTAAAACAATTTATATTCTGTTTATTGTTTTAAAATTTGATAAGCCAAAAAAAAAATACCATCCATCATTTATATATCCATATAAATATAATGTGTAAGCAAACAAAAGTTTACATACCTATGTAACTATATGAATCTTTAGACCTATGTTTTGGTCCACCGCCTCAGCCTTGAAATTCCTAAGAACATAGATATCGTCGGCTGGATTGGCTGAAGGCTCGAGGAAGGGGTTTTGAAAATTTGACTGTACATAGAGGACACCGAACGTTTATGATGAAGAAGTGAGGAAGTAAATAGGCACGAGTCTGCACGACTGTGATATCCAAATTTTTAGTTCCACATCGAACTTCAAAATGATTTTCTTATTACTTTTGTACAACCAATACAATATAAATTCCACACTTTACAATTGATATAATATAAATGCCATGCCACACCCTTAGACCTGTGCATAGATTGTGTAGCCGAAATGCTTCGAGCCATATAACCTACTAGCCTTTTACCGTGGGTATCCTGCAATGTAATATATTGATATAATGGTAGAACAATTACCATATATTACTGCTGAAGACGCTGTTGAAATAGTCTGTGACTAGTCAGGCTGATCTATTCCTTCGAAGAAGAGCCGAAACCAAATCTTGCAGATCTCCACCTTGGCCGCTGTCGTTGGGGTGTCTCTGCCCAGATAATGTGTCGGCGTCTTGTAAGACATCGGCTTCCTGGGCTGTAGAGCGGGGATGGATGCCCTCCTGCGCGCACACGGAAAAATTGCTCCACGAACGCTCGTCCTCCCTCGGCTCCTCATTGCTGTTATTAATTGCAATGTTGTCGGATGGGATCTGTTGCAGGTTTTCCCGACGATTCAAATACTGTTTATCGTAAGAATTGCTGCTATTGCTATTCGACATTAAAGGTGGCGTTTCGGATTGGTTTCCATATCCATATTTGGGACCTAGTGAAGCCCCGTCTGAGCTGCTAGAGTCTGCGAGCTGAGCATAGCCAACCGCCAAGTTTCCCTTCAAATGCGCAACCTGCAATACAAGAAACGATTTCAAACATCTCAGGAATCATAGATATTTACTTTTTCAAACATTTAAGAACATGGAAGAATTTCAAACTGATATATACTGGAACTATGTTCTAAATGTGGCTAGAGAAATGGAAGACAGCGTGCTAATATGAATTGTTGGTTTGATGGTGAAGGGGTGTGATTCTAGACAGAAATGTGAACGTTCGGTTTTGTGACAATCGTTCTCTATAGGAACTCCCTTCCACTAAAATGCGACATTTACAGGAATTTGCTGACATGGGAAGAAAGTAAAAATGGAGTTCAATTAGACTTGATAAACCTACCTGTTGCTGAAGAGCATAAATATGCGAAACACAGCCATAAACAGGATCCTGGAGCCGAGCTTCTGCCTCATACAATACACTCACTACTGCATCGAATCGTTGATGTACAGGCAAGTGCATCAACAGCTTAGAAAAGTTGCTAGCTCCGAATACCTTATGTATAGCACCAAAATGGGTTGCCCCCATTTCCTCGGAGCAAAAGTAAGGGGCGAAGACACAGCCTTTCACACACTTCCTCCTCAGAAACTTGCATGCTCCGCAAGGCGCTCCTCCGCTTGACATATTTATAATGTTCTGCTGAGCGTTCCGATTTCTTGAAACGGATTGCAGCAGGAATCAGCGCCGTTGCAGATAACGAAAACGAAGTACAACTTGCAGAGGACACGAGGAGAAGCTGAGCAGGCACAGTACGCTGAAGAAAATCGAATTACAGACCGCCAATTTATAAGAAGTTGCCCAAGTACGGGCCAAACTTTGCGGGGCAGTCCGATGAAAGAGAAATGATTTCAGTGGCAAAATAACGAAATGAGATGACCGACAATCATTTCCAGTAGTTAATCCGGTATCACGTGGATCTACTGTTGCCACAGAGGGAACCACGGAATATGGCTGCCATGTCGAGTTTCTCAATTCTATCGAAACCTGGCCCTACAAACTACAAGCTGGTTATTCAATCGAACCGTTTACAAATTGTGTGAAGGCAGGCAGACAGTCAAACCTGAAAGTTGATTCAGTGAACAGATAATCCGAATGCAAAAGCCACGCTGATGCACAGAGTTGTACTTTTCTACAGTTTTATAACACATTTGATACTTAATTTAATTTTACATTATTGGACTCGGACGTAGACGGTGTCTTTGACTCGATTAGTACATCATTCTCACAGAGACAATCTGATAAAATAAATACAGAGTACCATTTAAAATGGTGTAAACATATAGATCCTGATTCTCCCATCTAAATTTTCTATAAAAATAACGTTTAAAAGTTGGTATAGTGCGCAGCTCGCGTGCCGAAGCCGCGACAGACAAAGGAAAATTAAGAGAGGAGCGTCCGTGTTGATGATGTCCTCCGTTGCCGGCCAACTCCTTTTGACTGACCCCAAAAGCTTAGTAGACCGAGGACCTATGCGTTGAATCGGGCCCTCCTATTGTCTTTTAGTCATGGTGGGTCAGTTGCAAGGTTTACTATCATTTATCAGACAAATTCATTCTGACTTCTCTTTTGACCAGTTTATAGGTCAGACCGGGGTCGCATTTCTTTCTTTATTAATTTTTAGAACTATTAACACTTTTATAACACCAAAAGGCAAATGCCGATTTGAGTGCTGTACAGCTTCCGAAGATATGCATTGAGTCATGTGAAACAATTGCTTGAATCATGATCTTCCAAAATCACAAGGTGCCATTTCTTTCACAAATTTCTAAAACCTAATTTATTGCACAGGTTGATTTGAATCGTATGTAGATTGAGTTTAGTTTCACAGAGGCTTTAGTAGCGCCAACTAGATTACTTCACTTGATTTAGTCATGAAAGCTTTAACCTTGGGAGCTTCAATGGCGCCAAGGATTTCGTCGGGGTCGGATTGATATTTTCACCGTATTTTATTACAATTTCTGTCTTCGAGATCCATTTGCGTGTGACGTTGTTCTTTAAGATTTGACTGGCGTATCAAATCGTGGCATGCCTTCAATAAACAAAAATGGTCTATTTGTGTGTGACCTTCTTTTTAAGATTTGACCGGCGTATCAAATCGTGGCATGCCTTCAATGAACGAAAATGGTCTGTGCGGTGGCGTTGAATGATGTCTTCGTTCAACGATAATAAAATGTGAACGATAAATGCACTAATAAGAAAGACTCGGTAAAGAAACATATCACAGACTAAGAGATAAGATGGAAGCTATGGCCCAATTCGCTGAGATTGGGTTCTATTTATAGGTGAAAATCTTACATATGGAGATTGGGTTCTATTTATAGGTGAAAATCTTACATATGGAGATGTCTAGTACTCTCTCCTAAAGAGATATTTTCAACACCAGATCATTGTTTTAGGTACCTATAATGAATGCTGCTTTTTAACACTTATCTTTAATATTTAATATTAGAGTTACATTATTAAGGGCATACTTCTTTAAGCCTTAACATGTTTCTACAATTTTTAAGCTTTACAATGTTCAAAGGTTTAGTGATTATATCAACAATTTGATTTTCTGTTTTATAATACTTCAATATGATATTTCCTTCTTGTGTTTTCTCAAGAACATAATGATGATGGATTTCTATATGTTCAAGGTCCTTGCATGAAAAACTAGATTTTCCCTCAATTGTATTGTGCTTTGATTATCACAATGAAATAGTTGTAGTTGTTGTTTGAGAATGATTTAGTTCAGCAAGGATTCCTCTTAGTGATGTAACGTCTCCTGTTGCAATAGTTGCACCTTTATATTCAGCTTATGTTGATGATAAAGAAATTGCAGCTTGTTTCTTACTACTCCATGAAATTGCTCCTGAATCAATTTGGAAAAGATATTTAGAAGTTGATCTTTTTTCTTCAACGTCTCCTTCCCAATTTGAGTCTGTGTATCTAGCTAGTTGAACCTTTCCACCATATCGATACTCCATTCCAACCTGATATGTTCCCTTCATGCATCTAAGGATTCTTTTGGCTGTTTTCCAATGTTCAAGATGACGATCAGCCATAAATCTAGAAACCATTCCAAGTGCATATGCTATATTTGGTCTAGTGGATGTTAGATAGAGAAGACTTCCCACTTGTTGTCTATATAGTGTACCGTCAAATTTTTCAGAAATAGATTTACTCCTTATCTTAACCTCTGTATTAATTGGAGTTGGAGTTGCCTTGCAATTCTCCATCTTAATCTTCTTTAATAGATCAAGTGCATAATTTTGTTGTGATAGAAGAATCCCATCTTTCTCTTGCCAAACCTAGATGCCAAGAATTTAATGTAACAACCCCAAATCTGTGATATCAAACACCTTCTTTAATTGGCCCTTGCACTCATATACATGGATTACTTTGCTTCCTGTAATTATCAAGTCGTCTACATATAAGACCACAATTATGATATCATCATTACAATTTTTGACATAAAGCTTAGGATCATAAGGACTTCTCTTGAATCCTTCCTTTAAGAAACATTGATTGATTGTGGAGTACCAAGATCCGGGAGTTTGCTTCAATCCATACAAAGACTTATTTAACTTACAGACAAGGTTTTATTGGCCAATTTCTTTTAAACCAGGGGGTTGTTGCATATAGATTTCTTTATGTAAGTCACCTTGCAAAAAAAAACACTTTTTAAATCCATTTGATGAATCTCCCAACCAAATTTTGCAGCTAGATAAATTACTATTCGAATTGTAGTCATTTTAGCAACAATACCAAATGTTTCATGATAGTCAATACCTTATTTTTGTGAGTATACTTTTACAACCAACTTGGTCTTATGCTTCTCAACTTTTCCATTAGAGGTGAAATTTGTCCTATATACCCATTTTCAACCAATGAGATTTTTACTTTCTTGAAGAGCAGTCAACTCGTAAGTTTGATTCTTCATTAGAGAATCATATTCTTCTTTCATTGCAACATCCCATTCAAGCTTTCATTGAGCTTCTTGAAATACCCGTGGATCCTCAACATTCATCACTCTAGTCATAAGAGCATAGTTAGCATAATTCCTTGGACCTTCTTGATAAATCTCTTGAATTCTCCTTCTTTTTTGATCGAATCATTATTTTTTTTCTTTTGGACCTGCAACAACAATACCTTCTTCACAAGGTTCAAAACATTCTTCATTAGTCATGTCATCAAATATTTCTTCAATACTTGGGTCACCAAGAGTGGATGAAGACATATGAATAAAGGAAGAAGATTTGGAATATATTATACAACTTTCATCAAATATCACATATCTCCTAATAAGAATTTCATTTGTATCGAGATCATACAACCTGTAGGCCTTAGATGATTCATTATAACCAACCATAATACATTTGTGACTTTTCTTGTCTAGGTTCTTCCTTTTCTCTTTAGGTATATGAACATATGCATCACACCCAAAAACATTGAAATTACCTACGGTTAGTTTTCTTCCACTCCACGATTCTTTAGGAGTTTATTGTTTGAAAGCAATTGTAGGTGACCTATTCATAATATAAGATGCAGCATGTACATCTTCATCCCAAAACTTTGAATCCATATTTCTAGCATGTAACATACGCCTAGCCATTTCCATAAGGGTCCTATTCTTTCTTTCAACTACACCATTTTGTTGAGGTGTATAAGGGACTGTATGCTCTCTTTTAATTCCATTATACTTACAATAATTATTAAAATCCTTGTTCACATATTCTTTTACATTATCTATCATTAAAATCTTAATGTACTTTCCATTTTTTTTCTACAAAGGACTTGAATTCCTTAAACTTATCAAATACCTCATTTTTCTACTTTAGAAAATAAACCCAAATCCTTTTGCTATAGCCATCAATAAATGCGAAAACATACATGAAACCTGAAATCGATGGATGTTCTAATGGTCCCATAAGGTCACTATGAACCAAATGAAGTGGAGTATTGGCCCTCCATGATTTACCTTTTACAAAATTTTCCATTTATTTCTTTCCAGACATATATCCTCTGCAAACTTCTTTCCCTTGAAAAATTTTAGGTAGTCCATACACCTTTTCAAACTTTTTCATTAGACTAAGACTTTTATAATTAAAGTAACCCATCCTTTCATGCCATAATCTATTCACATTATTTGTTTGTGTAGCCTTTCCGTTTGAAATAAACCTTCGAAACTTATAAAGTCCATTTTCTACATATCTATAAGCAACCACCTTATAATTATTATTAATATCGTTAATTAAGCATTTGCCTTTATAAAACTCAACCTTGTAACCTTGATTTGCAATTTGAAACACAGAGAGTTAATTTGACTTGAGATTGGGAGCCAACATAACATTATTAAATACTCCATCTTCAACAAAAACATTTCCATTTCCAATCACTTCTAATGTTGTATCATCCCCCCCAAAAAATTTCTCCTTATTGCAATAATTATCCAACACAAAAAACTTCTCCTTATTATGGGACATGTTGCGAGTTACACCAGAATCTATAACCCATTCATCTTTATTTAAGACATCAAATTTAAGAGAAACACATAGTGAATTGCATTTTTCTCCTATAGATCTTTTACACCTTGAAAACTTACGTTGTCTTTGTTGTATGTCTCATTGTTTCTTGTGACAATCATTTGCATAATGCCCTAGATTTCCACAATAATTACAATTGTTATTAAAAATATAATAATGCTTCTTTTCTTCAAGTTGATTTGAAAACTAACCTGTCTTATCATTTGGCTTATTGTTAAATTTGTTTGTGTATTGAAATGATCTTCTCTCGGAGACAAGTGCATGATTTTTATCACTTGCTAACTCTCTTTCCTTCGCTAACTGTTTCTCTTCGTGCAATAACTTGGCAGTAAGATAAGATACTTAAATAGTAGGAATTTTATGAGCAGTATCAATCCCAATGAATGATTGATAAGAAATAGGAAGGATGTGAAGAATCATATGCACAAACTCTTTTTCAACCAATGTTTTACCAAGACTTTCTAAGTCATTTCGCAAATCTTTCAACTTCTTTAGATGAGGTGCAATTTCTTGATTATTAGACAACTTCAAACTGTGTAAATCACTAGTGAGATTTGATATCCATGACTCACTCGTATTATGATACAAATATTTAATCATTTTCCATATATCCATGCCATCTCCCAAATTCTTAATTTCAGCAAACACTTCATCAGATACACAAATTTTAATATATACGCAAGCTTCCTTATTTCTTTGATCCCATTTTTCAAGAGCCCTTTGTTTAGTGGGAGGCATTTTTTTCCACTAACCATGTCATATGTGTTTCTCATTGTTAAAAATGGTTCTATTTTATGAACCCATTCATTATAATTATTTCCATTTAACTTAATTTTAGGAATTATGCCGATATTTATAGCCATATTAAAAAATTATTGAAACTACTTCCCAACATAATTTTACTCAGTAAATAATGCCCCCTCTGCACACAAATATATTCACCCAAAGAACAATTGTGACTCCTTCAAAAAATTTAGTTAATCAAAATTTAAACATATAACAACACCAATATCTAAATTCACAAATTCACCCAGTTATTATAGCCAGCAAATTACCAATTTCATTTCCACGTTAAAATTTAAATATAAAAATCCACTATCACAGGCTTCACCTGATTGAATGATTTATCTCCATTCAACAAAATCAACATTGTGATAACAATATTCCAAGCACCTAGCTACTACATAGAGATTATGTTAACCTTCCACTAAACAATTGGTAGTTCATCTCCTCAACATCACATGACATCCCATTGCCTAGAATCACTACGCAGATGCTTCAGGGGATCTATTTTCTTCGCGCAACTTCTTCTTTGCATTAATGACAACATGAACACCCCAATAGCCTAGCATCAAGTCGCTCTGATACCATGAAAGAGCCACTAAAGAAACACATCACAGACTAAGAGATCTAATATGGAATTTGTTTCCCAATTCGCTGACACTGGGTTCTATTTAGAGGTGAAAATATTACATCTCCAGAGTGTCTGGAACTCTCCTCTCAAGAGATATTTTCAACACCAGATCATTGTTTCAATAACCTATAATAAATGTTGCTTCTGGAAGATTGCTACTTCTCAGAAACTCGCATATTTTTCTCATAAACATTATTATCTTTTAACTCTACTTTTAACAATAATCATAATAATTAATTCATTGTTCAAAGATCATGTTCATGTGGGACGTAACAAATATTGATCAACCAAGTTCATAATTTACTAAAATTGCAAGGATAGGAATCAAGACATATATTGGTTAAAGTTGTATGTTTTTTTATTAACCATGGGAACATCAACCTCCCAAGAGTATATCCAATGTCCCAAAATCCATTTATACCTGCAATATCCCCTGACTTATAAACATTATTTGTAATATAAAATATCGACTGTATATTTTTTATAATGAGTTTGGCTGACTGTGGAGTCCGTCCAAATGGTCCCTGGAGGACAGTTGTAACCACTACATTTCATCTTTAATGAAATTCATAATGAAAGGGAGAAGACACGTTAAAAAAAGGGACTATGTGTGCAAGAGGGGCAAACGTAGAGTAGTAAACCTCAAGAAAGTACACTAGATGTTGAAACTCTTTAATGGCGTTGGACATACCCTGGAGAAATCAGGGCACGATGGTTGACGAGGATTCAATGGATAATGGACTGTAGCTGTGAAATAATATCGGACATACCCTGGCGTAAATCAGGGCACATTGGTTGATGCGGATTCCTTGGGGAATGGACCATAGCTGCAAAGTAAGACCTAGGAAACCAAACTATAAGTAAGAATATGTGAGGAGGCAGGATGCTACTGAGTATGCTGAGAAAGAATGAACTCTTGTTGTGTGAGCATTCTGTGTTATTCAAGAGTTGAGAGAACTACTTGTTGTGTGAGGACTCTGTGTTAGGCAAGTGATTTGTTCCTGGAAAATTGAACTAAGGGTTAGCTATCTCCTCTCTTCGAACACATAGTATATCTCTGGAGTGATTGAGTACATAACATATATGTGCTTAATCTAATGTCGGGTGGAAAGTGGTTGTTCCCTTTTCAATCCGGCTCACTTTACAGATAGGTTTCAATACTGGGTTATATTTCTGCAAATCTATTGAGCTTAGGGTATGTTTGTATATGGGTAAATATGTTTTTCAATATAAATTAAATATTAATTAGAATATTTAGATTTATTGTTGGGAATGAGGCTGATGACTTGGTGTACTCCTACTCTGTTTTGAATGATTGTTCCTTGCATTGGTAAAATGGTAACTCAAATGGTGAAATATTGTTCCTATAAAGAGTTATCTATATCATGTATAAATTTATTTGATTGATGAGCTCAGGGCGTGTTTGCATGTATATAAATGTACGTTTCAAAGTTGATAAAATGATATAGAACAATTTTAAGTTTATTGATGAAAGAATTTTGTAGGAACTGGTGTATTACTCCTGCTTGGCTGAAGGTCTGTGACTGTAGTTAGTTATATGGATTTTAGGGTATAATAAACATGCTCTGTTTGGAAGATACGAGGTTTTTCCCTTGGTCACATGGAATTTATAACTGTTGTAAACATGGCTCCATGGTGAGTTACATGGATGTTTTATCGATATGTTGTTAATAACCAGTGGGAAGGGACTCTTGTAAAAGGTCTAAGTGCTAACTAGGTTAAACCATTCCCAACTTAGGGAAGCCCCTATATAATACCTTTAGACCTTATATGAAGGTTAAACATGTGAAGGAAAGTGTGGTAACTAGGCACTAAAACCCACTTTACAATTTCTAGCTTGAATTCCAATCTAAGTAAGGAACTCGGCCTATGTCTGTGAGGCCACCAAAGGTGAACAATCCCTAGGTTTCACCTAAGAAAACACATAGTAAAAATAGTGTAGAATTTTATAAAGAAAGGGAGTGTTTCTGCAATCCATGATCTGCATTGTGGTAGCAGAGTTGTAGAAAGGTCAAAACATAAAGAAGAATGTGCCTTTTGTAATCTGCAATCCGCATTGCAGAAGGGTAAATGTGAAATGAAATGCGTACTTTCCACAATCTACAATCCACATCATGGAAGGAAAAAGCTATAATGAAGTTAAGCAGTTCTGCAATCCGCAACCTACATTTAATAAAGATTGATGGTCGAGGTTGATTCTGGAAGGAATCAATGGTGCAGAAGGAGTTGTGTGGAAAGCGAAAAGTGAGAGTCCAAATATAAAGGTTTTTAAGTGTTTCTACAACTTGCAATCTGCAAATGTGGAAAGTGGGAAGCAAAAGGTGAAATGGTATGAACTACGAGGGTTTTCAAAATCCGCAAATCCACATTGCAGAATGCAAAAAGGAAAAGTGGTTAAATGATGGGGTTTATGCGATCCGCATTGCGAAATGCAGAAAGCGGAAAGGTAAAATCGTGAAAATGCTAAGGTTTCCGCAATCCATGATCTATGGGAATCTGAATGTGGAATACGAAATGAAGAAAGAGAAAAGTGGAAGTCAAACTATAAAAGAATTGAGGGTTTCTGGAATCCGTATTCCGGAAAGTGGAATGAAGAGGTTAAAAATGAGAAAATATAAGAGTTCCCTCAATCCACTTGCAGAATTCCGAAAGTGGAAAGAGACAAAAAAGTATAGAGAGAATATAAGAGTTTCTACAATTTGCAATCTACATTGCAGAATGCGGAAAGTGGAATGTGAAAGAAAAAAAATAAGGAAGTATGGGGTTTCTGCAATCTACAATCTGCATTATGAAATGCGGAAAGCGGAAGGTAAAAAGAAAAATGTAAATAAAATATGAGGTTTCCGCAATATGAAATCTGCAATCTACATTGCATAAGAGGAGTTGCGGAAGGGAGTTTTAATTGAGGAACAAACCTTTTAACTACGGAAAGGACCTTTCAATTGTGGAAAATAATTTTTACTTATCGAAAGGATTGTTGCAGAAATAATTAAGCTTAGGGATGAATGTTAGAGGAAGATTCATGGCCCATGTATTATGTGAAATACTTTTTATATATATGCATTTTAGCACGTTATCTGGGTATGTTACATATGGTATCAAAGCTACATGTTTCAAGACTATTGTCTATTGGGAACATCTAGTTTTGTTGAATTAAGGAAAAAAGTTGTTCTAATCATAACAATTTGTGTTGGAATGTTTTGTGTACAACCAGAATTATTCTGTAATAGGATACAACAATGGCCTCCCAAAGTGAGAATGCATATCGACCTGAAGAGGGTGCACTAGCACTATGCACACTACAACCAAAGCAAGAACACTTTGAATACAGTCAAGTTCTGGAAATGATGAGGAACTTGATCGTAGAAATAAAGAGCTTCAAAGTGAAAAATGAGCATCTAAAGAAAGCCAGGAAAGGAAACATGGTATTAATGAAATACTATTGCAAAGTATGCAAGAGAAGAATAATGGGGAAAAACCCCAAACAAAGATTGGGAGACACTCAAAAGTTCCATAAATTTTTGAAAGAAAAGATAGCTCCTCTAATGGAACTCAAAGACATGTGAATCAATCCAAGTTGGTCGGTAAAAGAAAACTCGACCACTTGGAAGGATAATTTAAAAATATTAGGCCAACCAACATCGATGGGGAATCCAATACTAGAGAATAAGCAGAGACTTGGCTACTAGATATTAGGAAGTATTTCAGATTTATAATTACTCTAGCAACATGAAGGTGACAATGAAAATCTACAACCTGAAGGGAATGGCCAGCATTTGGTGGTAAGATTTGAAGATTTCCCAGGGAATAAAACAGAAGAACCTGGAGTGGTAATAGTTCAATAAGCTCTTCAAGAAACAATACTTGTCAGAAAACTACTATGAAAGAAATACCTAGGAATTGTATGAGTTAAAGCTCGGCCAAATGAATATAGAGGACCTGATTAACAAATTCCTGGATATGTTGCAATTTGTTCCCTATATTAAAGAGGAAAATGTCAAAATACATAGGTTCTTGAGTTGCTTGTCACATTCTTATAAGGACTGGATTAAATTCAAAAATCCCAAAACCTTAGATGAAGCCTTAAGAAAGGAAAGGTTGCATTCTAAACAATACAAACAGAGGAATGACCTCTCCAAGGTATAGAAGGGTAAAGAATAAAAAAGTTCAACCAATGGAAGAAGGGATTCTAGCCCCCATCCTTCAGAAACATGCCAAGGAATCCGAAAGGAAAATCCTACAACAAAAATGAATAGCCTCCATAGAAGAACTATAAATCTATGAACCTTGGACCCAAGGGGACTGTTGGATCCCCTAGAGAACCCCTGAAGTGTTAGGAATGTGGAGAGCCCCACTTAGGAAGGAAATTCCCACGTCTCAATCAAGCTAATAAGCTTTTTCACAACCTGCAATAATAATCTGCTATTGAGGAAGTTGGGAAAAGTCACCACAAGATTAATGCAACCCTAGAGAATTGACAAGCAAATTATCAATCTGCAATTGTGGATATTGAAGGTACTATCTCTAATCAAACTATTTCTATACTAATTGATCCATGGGATACCTTAAGTTACATCACTCCTAAAGTGGTGGAGGACTTCCAACTCTCCAAGGTAAGGCATGCAAAACCCTGATCAATCCAACTGACCACTATAGCAAGAAGAAAGGTAAGTGGGTTTATTATTGATTGTGAAGTTAAAATAATGGATCATGTGATTAGGATTAATATGAATGTTTTTCCTTTAGGGCCATTTGATATGATTTTTGGCATGGATTGGTTAGAAAAGTATAAATTAATATTGAATTGTTTTGATAAAACCTTTACTTATTTGGATGAAGATCAAATTATTCGGAAGGTAGAAGGTGTCATTCAACCTGTCTCCTTAAGGAAAATATTCCATGCAATTCAAAATATGTATGAGGAAGGGTTGTAAAATATATGTGGTGCGGGTCATTCACCTGCTCCTTAATGGAATTCAAAAATGGGAAAGTAACCAACCAATCTTAAGTAAATTTATGGATGTTTTCCCAGAAGATCATATACTAAGACTACCCCATCAACGAGAAATAGATTTCTCCATTGAGATTGTGCCTCGGTTTACACAGGTTTCTAAAATACCTTATCGCATGAGCATCCTTGAGTTAACTGAATTAAAAATTCAGTTATAAGGACTATTAGACAAGGTTTACATCAGACCTATTGTGTCTCCTTAGGGAGCACCAGTTTTTTTTGTTAAGAAAAGGGATGGGAACATAAGACTTTGCATAGATTATAGCAAGCTGAATAAAGTAACCATCAAGAACAAGTATCATGTGCCTCGGACTAATGATCTACTTGATCAAGTCAGGGGAGAAAAAATCTTCTCCAAGTTGGATTTACAGTCTGGTATGTTATGAATCTCGCAAATTGAAAGAGCATGAACGAAATTATGTAGTGCATGATCTAGAATTGACAAGAGTAGTGCAAACCTTAAAAATGTGATGCCACTACCTATTAGGGAAAAGGTTTCTTTTGTTGACAGACAACACCTGTATAAAGAATATGTTTACTTAGTCAGGGCTAAATGTCCGACAAGAAAGGTGGATGGCCTTCTTAAGTGAATTTGATTTTGAAGTAAAGCATATCAAGGATAAGGAAATTAGGGTGGTTGATGCACTCAGTCGGTCAAATCACGAATTATATGAGATCACTATGAGTCAACGAGAAAGTGATCTGATAAGCATGATAAAAACAACTAGCATCCATGATGTTGAATATGAGAATATACTGAATAAATTGATGAAATACTAGATAAATTTGAATGGGACAGAACTGAAAGTAGACCAGAAAGGGTTAATTTGGTTTAAGGGAAGAATATGCATGCCTAACACTACAGATTTAAAATTGTTTGTTCTAAATGAAATGCACAAACCTCCTTCTGTAGGACACACTAGTTACCAAAATATGATAACAACCCTTAGGAAGCAATTCTTCTGGCCCAAATTAAAAGCATATTTAGTTGATTATCTTTCTAAATGTTTGGAGTGTCAACAAGTGAAGGCTAAACATCAACATCTAGCAGGTTTGTTAGACCTTTTCCCAATTCCATAATGGAAATGGGAGGTAATATATTTGGATTTTATCACAGGTTTTCCATGAACTCCAAAATGCCATGATTCAATTACAGTTGTAGTAGATAAGTTAAGAAAATCTACTCATTTTATACCTGTGAAATCGACTTATAAGTATGTCAATGTTGCAAAAATATTCCCGAAGGAAATATTTTGACTTCATGGAGTAGCAAAGATGGTAATTTTTGACCGGTATGTCAAGTTTACATCAACCTTTTGGAAATCATTATTTGCGGGGTTGGAAACCAAGTTAAATCACAACACTAGCTACCACCCTGAAACTAATGGACAAACAGAACGAACAAACCAAGTCATCGAATACATGCTGAGGATGTATGTCATGGATAGGGCCACTAAGTGGGAAGACTATTTGCATCTGGTAGAGTTTTCTTATAATAATGGGTATCATGCCTCAGCAAAGATGATCCCATCTAAAATTATTTATGGAAAAAAGTTTACTACCCCTGTTAGCTGGGATTTCCCTTTGGATCGACAAATAGTAAGACCTGAAATGTTACAATAAATGGAACATACTGTTTGAAACGTACAAAAGAACTTCAAGGTGGCACATGATTTCCAAAAGAGTTATGTTGAATTGAAGAGACAACATAAATAATTTTCGGTCGAAGATCATGTTTAGCTCTGAGTCAAGCCCACAAATAGCTCCATGATATTGGGAAGTTGTAGCAAATTACCACCACCATTTTTTGGACCCTTTCAAATCTTAGAAAGGATTGGACCCATGGCATACAAACTTTCTCTTCCAACATACTTTAGAATTCATAATGTTTTTCATATTTCATTGTTGAAGAAATATATACATAATCCCACTCACATCATTGACTGGAATGTGGTATAGGTGTAACCAGAAGGAGATTTTCAAGTGGAACCTATGCCCATTCTCTACAGGGAAGAAACAAGAATTTCAAGTGGAACCTCTATGAATTTTGGATAGGAAAGAAATAGTACTTTGGAACCGGGTCGTCACTTGGGTAAAGGTGCAATGGAAGCACTTTATCCCGGAGGGGGCGACTTTGGAACTAAAGGAAGATATGTGAAATAAGTACCCATGTTTATTTCTAGAAGCTTTGGAGGAAGACTAAGAATACTATGGACTATGGATGTAATATCCCCTAAATTATAAACATTAGTTGTAATATAAAATATCGACTGTATATTTTTTAAGATGAGTTTGGGTGACTGTAGAGTTCCTTAAAACGGTCCCTGGAGGACATTTGTATCCACTAAATTTTAACTTTAATGAAATTCAGAATGAAAGGGACAAGCCAATTTAAAAGAGGGGATGTAGAGTAGTAAACCTCAGGAAAGTACACCATATGCTAGAACACCTTAATGGAACTAGATAGACCCTAGAGAAATCACAACGCAGTGGTTGATGGGGATTCAATGGAGAATGGACCGTAGCTATGAAACAAGATCGAATAGACCCTAGAGTAAATCAGGGTTCAATGGTTGTCCAGGATTCCTTGGGGAATGGACTATATCTGCAAACTAAGACCTAGGAAACCAGACTATATGTAAGCATATGTAAGGAGGCAGGACACTGCTAAGTATGCTGGGAAAGAATGAACTCCTTTTGTGTCAACACTCTGTGCTAGGAGATATTTGAGAGAAATAATTGTTGTTTGAGCACTCTATGTTAGGAAAGTGATTTATGCCTGGAAAAATAAACTGAGGGGTAGATGTCTCCACTCTTTGCATGCATATTTCAGCTCGGGGGTGATTGAGGACATAGCATATATGTGCCTAATTTATGGTTAGGTGGAACATGGTTGTTCCCTTTTCATTTTTTCTTGCTTTATAGATAGGTTTCATTACTGGGTTTTATTTCTATAAATCTATTGATCTTAGGGTATGTTTGTATATGGTTAAATATGTGTTTCAATATCAATGAAATGAAAATTAGTAGCTTTAGATTTATTCTTGGAAATGAGGCTGATGAACTAGTGTACACCTACTTTGTTTCGAATGATTGTGCCTTGCATTGGTAAAATGGTAACTCAAATGGTGAAATATTGTTCCAGTAAGATTTATCTGTATGTTGTATAAATTCCTTTGATTGATGAGATAATGTCTTGTCTGCATGTGTATAAATGTATGTTTCAAAGTTGATCAAATTATATAGAAAAATTTTAAGTTTGTTGATGAAATCATTGCTTAGGAGCTAGTGTATTACTCCTGCTTGGATGAAGGTCTATGAATGTAGTTAGTTTTATGGATTCTTGGGTACAATAGCCATGCTCTGTTTTGAAGGTATGAGTTTCTCCCAATGGTCACATGGACTTTCTAAGTGTTGTAAACATGGATCCATGGTGAGTTACATGGATGTTTTATTGATCTCCTATTAATAACCAGTGGGAAGGGAATCCTTTAAAAGGTCTAAGTTCTCACTAGGTTAAACCCTTCCCAACTTAGGGAAGCCATTGTATAATAACTTTGGAAATTAGACGAAGGTTATGTTGGAGACATTTACCACCATACAAACTCATTTTGGTCAATTTGGCCTAGTTAAACCACTATCCTAAGTTTTATTGACTTAATTGACATCGTAGGAGCACTGTATGACATCAGCATGAGCACACCCACACCTACCTTCAGTCAAGGAGGCTAACTTAGCCTTCTCCTTCATTCGAGAAGGCTAACTTGAGAACTCCAGGGGTGATCTAAGTGTCATAAATGCACTTTATTGCTAACTGATGGTTACAATGATTTAAACAGAGTAGTGAAGGTGCCTCCCTTCATTAAATTGATTATTTAATGAACTGGAGTCAACAGGGGCACCTCCAACCACTTCTGATGGTCAGTTACACTTCAGTTAACCTCATCGAGGTTCATTGGAGTCATTGATGTGCTACCACTTGTTGGTTGGCTTACAGTGGCATGTGTATGAGCTGCTTTTAGTTAGACTCAGTCATTTATTGCACTCCAACTTTAGGTAGGGCTCAATTGATTCAATTAGGGTTTTGATTAGTGGTTAACTTGAGTGTTTACTGTGGCTTACATTCAGTTAAGCTAGACTCACTCATTCAATTCGAATGACCTCCTTGGGAATTTGAATTGTCTTGGAATTCATGCATCTCGCATGATCATTGTATTGTATCATCATTCTTCCATTTGATTATACAGAGCTACTACTTCCATTGCAGCATCATTTTGCCAATTTTATGCATATTTGTCTATATTCTTTGTGAGACTGTGTTTTTAGTTCCTAGACCACTGTGACAAATTAATATGGTATCAGAGATCATTATGAGATGAAGCTTAGATCTCTCAAAAACAAGGTTTTTGACAGATCTTGCATGAATAATTAAGCAAAGCTCAAAAATTCCAGCACTACACCAGAAGCCAAGGCTTACCACTTAATACCCCGAGTAAGGAAATTGTTGATCAAGATTACTTGGTTAAATATGTTGGGTGTGATGAAAGCCTAAAATGTGTAGGCTGTCCGACCTTATGGTGCCCCTTTTGTTGTGATTTTCAGGTTTTTAATAGGTGAAAGCATTCTCCCAAGTAGTTTCAGATGGATTCTTCCACAGAACTCTTGACTCCATTCAATTTCCACTCATGGAAAGGAGACATGGAGATCCAACTACATGCCAAAGGACTCTATAGGGTCACTATGGACACTGAAGAAGAGCCTGCTTCTCTGACAAACAAAGCTATATTCTTGAATAAGAAAGATGAAACATTCGGATTCTTGTGCCTCTCTGTTTCCCGGGATCTTCTTTTCCATCTTTCAAGATTGAAGACTCCAAAGGAAATATGGTACAAATTGGAAAACCTGTATGGAAAGAAGGATGATTTGAGAGTATACCAGCTTGAGAATGAGTTGATGTCTCTCCAGCCTTCCAATTTCGAGACCTTGAATGAATTTTTCACAAAGTTCAAGCACATTGTCTTACTTTTGAAGCAATGTAAAGTGAAGAAGGAGGATGATCAGCTCATCCTCACCATAATATCTAAACTTGGAGCTGGTTATTCGATTTTTGTCTCTACATTCCATGCATGGAATCTCACAACCCTTGGATGGAATATTCCTTCACTCAATGCCTTCATTGAGTCCCTAACAAGTGAACATGATAAGCTTGTCCAGATGGGAATCATCAGATTTTCCCATGATCAAGCCCTCCATGTCTCGGGGCCCAAATATCTAAAGGGTAAAGGAAAGCAGCAGAAGAACCCAAAAACTAAATTCAAAGCTCCTAAGCCTAAAGTTGAAAACCAACAGCATGAAGAGTCTTACGTCTCAAAGAAGAACAAAGCAAAAGGGCATCATGGAAAGGAGAAAGTCAAGTGTTCATACTGCTGAAAGGGATTCCACCCTAAACATGCCTGCATGAAGAAGAAACTTGATGAAGCTACCTCTCTCATTGAGAGAAATCACATCAATCTTCTGGAAAGCTTTTGAAGGAGAGATTAGCAAGATCGGGAACCACAATATGAAAGAGGTCATGCCCTCATGGAAAGCACTTCGAAGTCCAAAGCACTCTTGATAGATTATGGAGCTTTGAACTACATGATAGCTGAAAGAGACTCCTCATCTTTAGAGACCAAAAAATACATCCCCATCCACACGGGAGATGACTCCACCATCATTTCATAAGGACAAGGTATTGTTGATCTTGAGAATGGTTATTTTTCAAATGTTTTGTATGTACCATCTCTGGTAGAAAACCTCCTGAGTGTTTATCAAATGACACATACGGGAGTTCCCAAGAGAGTATCCTTCAACCTAAATGATGTAGATATCATGAAACTTTCATTCAGGAAACTTGTTTCAAAAGGCCTTGCAAACCATCATGCAAAAGCCTATGAGTTTTCCCATTTTGTGGCGGATGCAAATCCCACTGCACTGTTGAATCATGGAAATGAAGTTAGTAGATTGTGGCCTGAGAGGTTCAGCCATCTCAACTTCAAATACTTGCGACAATTACAGAAAAATTCCATAGTTGAAGGCCTACTGGTCATCAAGGCAACCACTGGAATTTGCAAGGGTTGTGTTGTTGGAAAGCACCCTGAACACAAGTTTGATCAGGGGAAGGCAAGACGAGCTACATGCATCTTGGGACTGATACATTCTGATATTAGCAGTCCCATGCCTATCACATACATGAATGGATCAATGTATCTTATGACTTTTATTAATGATTTTTCTAGGTACACATGGGTCTTCTTTATCAAAAATAAATCTGAAGTCTGTGAAAGATTCACTGAACTGAAGGCCTTGATCGAGAATGCATCTAGCCAAAAGATCAAGATCTTGAGATCTGATAATGGTGGGGAGTATTTCAGTAATGAGTTGCTGCACATATTCTCCCAACATGGTATTCAGGTCCAGCATTCAATTTCCTACACTCCCCATTAGAATGGTGTAGCGGAGAGGAAGAATCGGTCTCTCAAGGAGATGACCACCTATATGTTGGAATCAAAGAAGTTGGCTGCAATTTTGTGAGCTAAAGCCATGCATGCTGCACCATATATTTAAAACAGAGTGCCACACTCATTCGTGAAAGGGAATATGCCTTTCAAATCATACTTCGTACATAAGACGGATTTGTCGAACCTGTGGGTGTTTTGGTCCACTGCATGGGCCCAAATTCCACTTGATAAAAGGAAGGATTTGCAACCGCAAAGCATAGAATGTTAGTTTATTGGGTATCCTGATGAATAAAATAGTTTCAAGCTGTTGGATATCAAAACAAAACAGTTCGTCATCAAAAGGACTGTCAAGTTCGATGAGCCTCTTCAAGAGGTGGAACTAGTGAAGGAGAAAACTGCTGAATTTCCTTCCTATTCTACTGAATATTTGGATGATGAAATTGGGGGTGATGACCCTGATTTGGATCCTCTAATTTTTGATATCAGTGTACAGCAAACATCATATTCTGAATCAGAACTTAAAGTACAAGATCATCTCCCAACTTGGGCCCGACAGACACTCTCCTCCGCAAGAGATAACATTGGAAATCTGGATGATCCAAGGAGAATACAGTCTGATTTCCAAAGAGCAGGTATTGCACTCTCTTGTCCTGATTATTTGCTGTCCAAATATTGTTATTGATGATAATTTTAGACCCAAATTCCTACTACCATGCTCGGAAGGATCCAAGATGGCAAGTTGCCATGGATGAAGAGATGAATTCTCTTCAGAAAAACACTACTTGGGAGCTAGTTTCTCTTCCTCCAGGAAGGAAATTGGTTTAATGAAAGCGGGTATTTTGGACTAAGGTTTCTGCAAAGTGAAGCACCTACAAATATAAGGAAATGTTGGTGGCAAAAAGTTTCTCCCAGTGTTATACCAAAATCCTATCACCATCATGTCATAAGACATTTGACCTACCTATTTGCCCTGAATCCCAGCTCCTGGAGTGGAAACTAAATGGTTTTTCATCAATCTTACATGAAAATCCCCAGCACCGTACATGCCCCTTTATACAGGAGCGGTACCCTTTTTCACACCACCCATACTTTGTTGCCCATAAGTGGTGCCACTGCTTATAGCCCTTAGTCCATAAGCGGTTATTACCAGAACCGCTCTGTCACTGAAGGAAAAATGCGGTACCCTAGGTAAAAAGGGAAAAAGAGAAGCTTCTAAAGGCTTCTAGATGATAAGCCTTGAGATATCCCTTATCCCTAATGTAGTGAGTCAGTTGAGCTCAAGATCCCCCATCCTAGGATCTTGGAGGCCACCTCACCCACAAATCTCTCAACCTATCCTATCCATCTAGTCTTATAAATACAAGCTTATGGCCATGGTTGAAAGGGAGAGAACATTGAAGGTATTGTTATGCTATTGGATTGATCCTTGGCCCAAGATAATTTGGAGAGAGCATAGAGAGCTAGAGTCGAAGCTTTTGGGGATGAGAAGGTCTGGTTTCATGGAGATGCATGTCAACACTAAGGCTTGGTTGTAAACTTCTTCATATTTCATTAATGCAAGTTGATTTATGTCCCGCATATGTTGTTATTGTTATGATTTTGCATATATGTTTCTAGATTCCTTAATCACTAGCATAGATTAGTAGATCATATTCTGATTTCTTTGATCTGTTTGATGTTGAGCTTGATTGCAGGTACATAGGTGGACTATCAAATCCTTGTATTCTAGATATCTACGGCGTCTAGGGAGAGTCTTCAACCTTTGTCCTCTATTTGTTCTGGATCTGAACCATTCAGACCAGTGGAACACCTTGCTATCTGCAGGAGGTGAAATATTCCATCTAACAAATCTGGCGACTCTGTTGGGGAATGAAGTTGTGTATCAGTTGTTTTGATCTTCCTCAGTCTGCAACTCTTTTCCGAATCCAGGCTTCATTTTCTTAAATTCTCTCGAGTCAAATCTACTTTCTAACTTGCTATAGTTGGGTTTGAAATTTCTAGATCTGTTCAGATCTGAGTCATTTTGGTCTTTTATGCTCTGTTTCCATACTCAATTCAACAATATTTGCCTTGATCTAGCCTTGTTCTGACTGGATCCTTCGTTCTTCTTGTGTTTTGGTCATCTAGAGGGAACCACACATGTTCTGTTGGCAAGGAGCAGTGCCACTGCCTGAGTCTAGTTAGCCATATGTGGTGCCACCGCCTGAATCCAGTGAGCAAGGAGCTATTTTGCCTCAAAACCGTTTGTCAGCAGCTTCATCTGTGTGGTGCCAGGTAGGCCCTATTCCAAACTTTGTATTTTGATTTTTTGTGTGTTTTTGGCTTACTTTTTGATTGAAAATGAAGTGTATTTAAAAGAAAAAATGCTCCCTCACGGCTGAGATGGGCCATGAATTGTATATTCTGCAGGCGCTTTGATTGTTATTTTCCATTTGCGTTCAAAGAGAGTTTATGTTTCTTGCATTGGATTTTGCATTATTTTCTTTGCTTGAAACCTCTTGCTCTTCTCTGTAGATATTATTCATTGGAATTGGAAATTATACATTTCATTTTCATGAGTAGGCTTCGGTTTGTTTTGGACTTGCAATGCATGAGTGATCCATGTTGTTTTGAGTCTTTCTTTGCTTGGGGCGATTATTGTTTCCTTTTGCATGCTGATTTTTTCAGTGCTTGGTAGGAAATATTGGTTCTTCATTTCCTTGTCTATTTCAAAGAGGAGTTTTAGTTTTCTCTCTCTTTTGCTTTATTCGCAAGCTTGTTGAACGATTTTCTTCTTGTTTTGTGCATGATTGTTTGAAATTCTAGATCTTACTTTCATTGAGAAGAAACATCTAATTTTAGCTTTGCATGCATTAGAGTTAGTTTCGTTTGGAAATGTCAGTGAAATCATCTTTCCATTAAGTTTTTATGTGTCTTTTTCAAGCATGAAAAGATAGGAAACATTTTTGGTTTATTAATGTGAAATGTTCTCTAGATCTCTTTTTTATTTACTTTAAAGATTGTTTGGGGTGCATTGATATTTCACTTTTTGTTTGAAAAGGTAGAATTGCATTTGCATTTGGGTTTACATTTTTGGGAAGAAAAATAAATATCTCTCCCTCTCTTAGGTAGAATTTCATTGAAGAGAAAAACTTGCATTATCATATAGATCAGTATGCATCTTCTTTAATTCAAGTTTTCATTCCATGGTTCCGCCTAAACGCACAAGATAAAATTAACGGTAGTACTAGGTTAAAACTTTTAGCAATTTGAATGATAAGTTAGAGACGTGTTCGGGCATCGTTAAACGGAGTAGCTATCGTTATTTTTCAGCATTACATACCGGGACTCACACAGTTCTTCCATGCACTGTCGGTATATTGAACGACCTTTCACATACCCTTGAGGTATATAGAAAGGTACTTCACGTACTTGATTGTATATCAGAAGCCCCCTTGTGAATGGTTATGTATTATACATCACTACTACCGATTTGAGCTCCCCCGTACCTTGAGTATATTGAAAGACCCTTTTAGGAATCCTAAAACCATCTGAGTTATCCTTTTGGCCTGTCCCATGAGGTTCCTGACTCTTTTCCACTCCTTTCACATGCTTTCTTGTTTATTTTAGTTTGAGTAGCACTTGCTTGTGTGTGGTAGTTAGGGGGTTATTAGAGAGTTTATAGATGGCATCCTCATTTGGGACTAGCACTCAAGAGGTCCCTTTCCAAGGTGTACCTTTTGTATTCCCTCCAAGTGAAGGTATTGGTCCTCCCTTTATTGCCACTCTAAATATTCCTATTTCAACTATAGGATTACAAGTTTGGATGTTTAATCTAGTAATTCTTGTTACACCTAATGTCTCAAATGTCACCTCTCCTCTGGGAGAGGATTGACCTCAATGTAATCCTACTCCTTTTCCTGTTGTGGCTTCATCTCTTTCTTCTTGTTCGCTTGACCAAAGCTCTATGGTTAGTAGTCATGTGGATAAGAAGAAGAAGAAAGGGAAGGGTAAAAAGAAGAAGGATAAGAAAGAGAAAAAGAAGAAACCATCTACTCTTGATGGTGCCCGTTCTAAGAGAACACCCAAAAAACCCAAGTTCCCTTGTAAGCTTTGCAAGGGGGACCACCTTCTTAAGAAGTGTCTCGGTCTCTCCTATGTATAAGAAGAGTGGTCTAAAAGATCCAAACCTCCTGTGTCATCAACCTCTGATCATCATGTTGATGATACTCCCTCAACTAGTGACCCATTGGTAAAAGGTCATAAGGGTAAAGTCTTGTATCCTTGTTTGATATGCAAGGCTATGCATTGTACTTTTCTTTGTCCAAGCATGGACGAAGCTTCATGTTGGTTGGAAAATATTACTGATCATCAACAGGTGATTGCAACAAGTGATAGTAATTTATCCCTCAATCCCCCACTAGTTGATAAAGTGGTCGATTCATATTTATCTGTGGTTGATCCCACTCTTCCTTTGGAGAGTGAAGTTAAAGTGGTCGAGTTGGTGTCATTTCCACCCGATCCCGCTCTTTCATTAGAGAGTGTTAAGACTGAAGTGGTCTCTTTGACCAAATCTTCGTCTTGTTCTTCTCTTTTAGTAGAGAATGAACCAAAACCTGCTGAAGTTTTTATGCTTCATTCTGATTGTTCTCGACAAGAGGAAATTTTGTCTATTTCAAATGAACCCTCTCCAAGTAGTGAGGTTATTTCCTTTGACTGGAGTAACCTAACAGAGTCTCATATTCATTTGAGTGTTTCTTTCCAGATAGTTGTGAATGTTAGTGCTAGGCGAATACTTCACACTATTGTTGACAAAGGGGCTTCTGTTATTATTCTATCCTCAACTGCTTGGCAAGCTTTAGGTTCTCCTCATCTTGTGCTAGCCATCGATCAGATATTGGATTTTAATCGCAGACCTACTGCACCTTTAGGGACCCTTCCTTATTTTCCTATTACATTAGGAGGGAAAACTGTTTGTATTGATGTTATGGTGGTCCAAGGTCCTTTGGATTTCAATCTGCTCCTTAGATGTGATTATGTCTATGCCATGAAGGTTGTTGTGTCCAAACTCTTTAGAGTTATGCATTTTCCCCATGATGGGAAGATTGTGACCATCAATCAGCTTTCTTTTGTTACACCTGACCATCACATTACTCCTAGTAATTAGACTTCCCTAAATGTGCCGCATGTTCTTTTGGTTCCTTCCACTTCTTCTAGTTAGCTTCTTCCCATCATAGGTAAAATGGGGGGCATCGATCTAGTCTATGGATATCATAATGGACCTAAGCCGCTAGCGTTTTAGGTAATGGGGGAAACCTACCAACCTCTGGATACCATGTTGGGTGAGAGCGGGTTGTAGAGCATAGTTTACCTTGTGGTTTCAAGCTCATTAAAAAATAAAACCACTCCTTAAGCATAGTTTATGCTTTTGGTTTCAAGCTTGCAAAAAAATGAAACCATGTCTAGAGCATAGTTTACTTTTTGTTTCAAGCTTGTGAAAAAATAAAATACTCCTTAAGCATAGTTTACGCTTTTGGTTTCAAGATTGCATAAAAATGAAACCATGTCCTGAGCAAAGTTCCCATTCTGTGTCAAGCTCGTTAAAAAATGAAATAGAACCTAAACATCATGTCAGGTTCTGACCATCATGTCAGTTTACCCTGAACAAAGTTCCCATTCTATGTCAAGCTCATTAAAAAATCAAATGGATCTCCTTAAGCATAGTTTACCTTTTGGTTTCAAGCTTGCATAAAAATGAAATCATGTTCCAAGCATAGTTTACCTTTTGGTTTCAAGCTTGCATAAAAATGAAATCATGTTCCAAGCATAGTTTACCTTTTGGTTTCAAGCTTGCATAAAAATGAAACCATGTTCCAAGCATAGTTACCTTTTGTTTCAAGCTTGTGTAAAAATGAAATAGATCCCCTTCCCTTGAGTCGAGTCTTCACTTTAGTGTCAGAACTTGAACCTTCTTTTCACCTACCTGACTCTCGTTCTTCCTACCCCCCTGGTGAACATTTTCAAATTAGTAACCCGGTTTTTAGGTTGGGTATGGAACAATAATTGACGTTAAATTAAATGAATGTTGGGGGCATGTCAAGCCACTAGCAACCATGCTAGGGGTAAGATTCGCCAGCAATCATGCTGGGGGAAAGATTCTAATTTCTGTATATCATGTTAATGGGATTTTTCAAGCATAAGTTTACCTATTGGTTTTGAGCTTGCGTAAAAATGAAACCAATCTTCGAGCATTCTTTCAACTGATATTCGAGCTCGTTAAAAACAGTAAGATGTTGTTGAGCTTACTTTTCATTTTTCGTGCTCTCGTTAAAACATGAAATTTGGTTTGAGCTTAGTTCATTACTTTTTCATGCTCTGGATTCAAACATGAAAATCTCTAATAGAGTACTCTTTAAGCTCTTTTCAGACTCTTAAAATGTGAAAATATTGTCGAGCGATCTTGTCTTCTTCATGCTCATTAAAGTATTTGAAGAGTCGTCCATCCGACAGTAGGTTATCTCTTTTTCGGTTCGGATATGACTATTTACAAAAAGGGAACACTCTAGCCAATCATGAATGTAAGAGTTTTCCAAGGTATGATTTTACACTTTTTCGTGCCTTAGAGACTAAATCATACGAAAAAGGACCCCTTTGGAGTCTTCTTCCATATTTGTTCAGACTCTCTAAACATGAACAATACCAAGTTTTCTTTCAGTGGACTCAGTAAATTAAACATTGAGAGGTCCGTTTTGGGAATGAACCCCTCCTCTCTCAGGTTTGTAAAACATATGAGACTGGACTTGTCTTCCGACAAGCTATATCGAGTGTTTGTTACCCTCTTCGAACTCGTAAAATCGAAAAGAGGCACTCATCAATCATGATGGGAAAAATGGGAAGGGAATCATTTTGCAAATAATGGCAGTTGTTTGTCGTTACCTTTGAACATGGCACTTGTCTGCAATATCATGTTAGTCAATTGGGTATTCAGCTGATCTCTGTGATGATCCACTTTCATGAGTCATGTCAATCCTTTGATTTTTTCAAACGAATGCATTGTTCACTGTCGCATTGTGTGTCTGTCCTGTCTAGTCATGCTGCCAAGTCATTTTGTTGTGCCGCCTGATGTTCAAGGGAAATTTGAAGAAGTTTTACCTCTGTAGTTTACACAGTATTTGTGTCAGTATCTTTGAGTCAGTCATATGGTTACTACATTTGCATCATTCCAGAACTATGTTCTAAGTTTCGTGTCATTGATGTGGGACTCATCATGGCCCTCCTTCGACGAGACTATCCCCATTGACATTAGCTCATCATTCGGGAAATAGCATTAGAAACAATGTTTAGTACCTTGAGATCTGTATGCCTTAATGACAGATTCTCTCACTCTAGACATAGGTTCACATCATTGACCTTTGATCAATAGAATCGATGGGTGTTTGAAATCAGGACATCTATTCACACTCAGTAGATTGTACTAGGGTACCTTGGGAATCACTGACATTAATGGTGATTTCCCTCGCACTTGTTAATGGTTCACATCATTGGCCAATAATCAAGTGGTTTCTACCATGTTTGACTTCAGGTCATTGTAATCACATGGATATAATCGTACTTTGTGGAATATGAGATGAAGACCATGGGCATTTGTTTAAAGTGCTCATTGCTTTTCCCCAGGTTGCGATGGAGTTTTGTATATCTAGCATGGATCCACATTTGTATGGTCGTGGTTATGCTCAAATTTGCATTTGTATGACATAGATCTACGTTGTATGTTTGGTAGCTATGTCCAAGTTTGAGTCCTCTATCACATGGATCTATGCTATATTCTAGTATCCATGCTTGTTTATTCCACTCATAGATCTTCCTTGTATCGGTCTGCAGCTATGATTTTGGTTACTTGTGTCTATGAGTCAACATACTAATGTACTACAGATGCCTACTTGATGACATGATTTGATCGAGCTAACATTTTCATCTCCTGGAAATGACTTGTTCTCAAATCTCTTGTTTATCGTTTCCCTATAAGACTCATGCTTTGGGGGGCATCCTATTATACCAAAATCCTGTCACCATCATGTGATAAGACATTTGACATACCTATTTCCTCTGAATCCCAACTCCTGGAGTGGAAATTAAATAGTTTTTCATCAATCTTACATGAAAATACCCAGCACTGTGCATGCCCCTTTATCCAGTAGCATTACCCTTGTTCGCACTGCCCATACTCTGTTTCCCATAAGCAGTGCCACCGCTTATAGCCCTTAGTCCATAAGCGGTTATTACCAGAACCGCTCTGTCACTGAAGGAAAAACATGGTACCCTGGGTAAAAAGGGAAAAAGAGAAGCTTCTCGAGGCTTCTAGATGATAAGCCTCAAGGTATCCCTTATCCCTTCTATAGTGGGTCAGTTGAGCTTGATATCCCCCATCCTAGGATCTTGGAGGCCACCTCACCCACAAATCTCTCAACCTATCATATCCATCTAGGCTTATAAATACAAGCTTATGGCCATGGTTGAGAGGGAGAGAACATTGAAGGTATTGTTATGCTGTTGGATTGATCCTTAGTCCAAGATAATTTGGAGAGAGCATAGAGAGCTATAGTTGGAGCTTTTGGAGATGAGAAGGTCTGGTTTCATGGAGATGCATGTCAACACTAAGGCTTGGTTGTAAAAAATTTCATTTTTCATTTATGCAAGTTGATTTATGTCCCACATATGTTGTTGTTGTTATGATTTCACATATATGTTGCTAGATTCCTTATTCACTAGCATAGATTAGTAGATCATATTCTGGTTGCTTTGATATGTTTCGTGTTGAGCTTGATTGTAGGTACACAGGTGGACTATCAAAGCCTTGTATTCCAGATACCTACGACATCTAGGGAGAGTCTTCAACCTCTCTCCTCTATTTGTTTTGGATTTGAACCATTTAGACCAGTGGAACACCTTGCTCTCTACAGGAGGTGAAATAATCTAGCTAACACCCAGGTCCAAGGTGTGGACTACCATGAGACTTTTGCACCGGTTGCAAAAATGGACTCCATCTGCCTAGTTTTGGCAATTTCAGCATCTAAGCACTGGGAAGTGCATATTATGGATATTAAGTCAGCCTTTATGGATGGATATTTTCATGAGGATATATACATGAAGTAGCCTAAGGGCTGCATTTCTGATCCATCTTTGGTTTGCAAGCTAAAGAAGTCACTATACAGGTTAAAACAGACCCCAAGAGAGTGGTATTCCAAGATGGATTCCTTCCTTCTCTCGCAAAACTTACAAAGGTGTATATATAGTATTCTGAGGGCCATTTAATTATTACTATTTTATATTTTGATGACTTACTAATCACAGGTAGCATAGTTGCTTCTATTTCAGTCATCAAAACTGCTCTCCACAATGCATTTGAAATGAGTGATTTGGGGCCCTTCAAACAATTTTTGGGGCTTGAAATTGAGCAAACTTATGATGGGATAATGGTCACTCAGTACAAATACATATCATACCTATTACTCAAGTTTAACATGGCTGAATGTAGGCCTACCCATTCCCTTTCCTTTCAGGGATTAACCTTGAAGAAGGAAAAAACACACCTCCCATGGACTGCACTATTTATCGACAACTGATTAGTAGCTTGTTGTACTTGACCCATTCTCGGCCTGATATCTGTTATGCCATGAATTCTATATCAAGATACATGTAGCAGACCCATGATATTCATTGGAAGGCATCCAAGAGGATCCTCTAGTACATTCAGGGAACCAGGACCTACGACATTCACTATGCTGCAGACTCCAAGCTAGAGCTGGTTGGATACATAGATTCTGATTGGACAGGTGATTGTATTAATCAGAAGTCAACTTTCGGATATGTCTTCATGTTTGGTGGTGGCCCCATTTTCTGGTCTAGAAAAAAGCAAGCCTCCATAGCATTATCTTCACTAGAGGCCGAGTATCGACGAGTGGTGAATGCTTGCATCCAAGCAGTTTGGATGCAAGGAATTCTTTCAGAGTTTGATCTTGGTAGTACTTTTTCCATTGTCCTCTTTTGTGACAATGAAAGTGCTATTAACATATCCATAGATGCAGTTACTAGGAAGAGGACCAAGCATGTAGAGATACACATGCACTATATAAGGGAACTAGTGTATGACATGACCATCATTCTACAATACTGCCTGACTAATGAGCAGATTGCAAACATCTTCACCAAGAGATTTTTAGAAAAGAAGTTTTCTTAGCTCCATTCACTATTGGGGGTGATTTCATCAGGGTGATCCGACTACTTTCATTGTTCAGCTTGAGGGGGGCTTTTTCCCACTGGGTTTTCCCTCTTTTCCTCACTTAGTTTGTCTTTTATCATTGTTTGAGTTTCAGTATTGTATAGGGTGACCTATAGCCTTTGTTTCCAGGGCCCTAGCATTCTTATTCACTTTATGTTTTCTACTCCTCCCGAGTATAGCTTAAGGGGGGGTGTTGGAGACATTTGCCACCATACACACTCATTTTGGTCAATTTGGCCTAGTTAAACCACTATCCTAAGTTTTATTGACTTAATTGATATTAGAAGAGCATTGTATGACATCAGGATGAGAACACCCACACCTACCTTCAGTCAAGGAGGATAACTTATCCTTCTCCTTCATTCGGGGAGGCTAACTGGAGCACTCTAGGGGTGTTCTATGTGTCATAAATGCACTTTATTGCTAACTGATGGTTAAAATTAGTTAAACAGAGCAATGAAGGTGCCTCCCTTCATTAAATTGATTATTTAGTGAACTAGAGTCAACAGGGGCACCTCCAACCACTTCTGATGGTTAGTTACACTTCAGTTAACCTTATCAGGGTTCATTGGAGTCATTGATGCGCTACCACTTGTTGGTTGGCTTGTAGTGACATGTGTCTGGGCTAATTTCAGTCAGATTCAGTCATTTATTGCACTCTAACTTTAGTTAGGGCTCATTTGAGTCAATTAGGGTTTTGATCAGTGGTTAACTTGAGTGTTTACTGTGGCTTACATTCAGTTAATCTAGACTCACTCATTCAATTCGAATGACCTCCTTGGAAAATCAAATTGTCTTTGAATTCATTCATTTGGCATGATCATTGTATTCTATCATCATTTTTCCATTTGATTATATAGAGTTGCTACTTCCATTGCATCATCGTTTTGCCAATTTTATGCATATTTGTCTATATTCTTTGTGAGATTGTGTTTTCAGTTCCTAGACCACTGTGACATATTAATAGGTTAAACCTGTGAAGGAGAGTGTGGTAAATAGCCACTAAAACCCACTTTATAATTCCAAGCTTGAATTCCAATATACGTAATGAACTTGACCTACGTTTGCAAGGCCATTGAAGGTGAACAATCCCTAGGTTTCACCTAAGAAAACACATAGTAAAAATAGTGTAGAATTTTATAAGGAAAGGGATTTTTTCCACAATCCACAATCCGTATTGCAGAAGCGGAGTTGTGTAAAGGTCAAAACATAAAGAAGAATGTTCCTTCCTCAATCCGCAATCTTCTTTGTGGAAGGGTAAAATTGAAATGGAATGCGTACTTTCTACAATCTGCAATATACATTGCAGAAGCAAGATTGCAAAAGGACAAAGGTATAGTGAAGTTAAGAACTTCCAGAATCTGCAACCCACATTTAATCAAGATTGACGGTTAATGTTGATTCTGCAAGGAATCAATGGTGCGAAAGGAGTTGTGCAGAAAGAGGAAAGAAAGAGTCCAAATATAAATGTTTTTAAGTGTTTTCGCAGTGCACAATATGCAATTACGGAAAGCAGGAAGCGGAAGGTGAAAACATATGAAATATGAGGGTTTCTACAATCTGCATATCCACATTGCGGATGCGAAAAGTAGAAACATGAAGTGGTTAAATGATGGGTTTTCCACAATCCGCAATACACATTGTGGAATGTGGAAAGTGGAATGGTAAAATCGTTAAAATGCTAAGGTTTTTTGCAATCCATGTTGCATATTGCGGAAAGTGGAAAGTATAAGATAAACTATAAAGGAATTTAGGGTTTCCACAATCCACAATCTATATTACAGAAAGAGGAAAGAGGAGGTTAGAACTGAGAAGATATAAGAGTTTCTGCAATCCGAAATCCACAACTAGTGGAAAATGAGATATCAGTGATAAAAAAAATGACCAAAATCCACATATCAATGACCACTTTTGGTTTGGTGATCGATGGTGGATAATTTACGGTCTTTTATTACACAACCAAAATTGGTCATTTATAGCTTCTCATTTGGTCATTAATTTTGTCATATATTTTGTCATATATTTGAATCAATGACCAAATATATGAACACATTTATGATCAAATTAATGACCAAATGACAAACTAGAATATGACCAAATTTGGCCGCATAATAAAAGACCGTAAATTAACCACCAAACCTGCTTTTTGGTCATTGATATGAGAATTTTGGTTTTTTTTTGTCATTTATGTCTCATTGTTTGGTCACATATCTCTCATTTTTTTGTCATTTTATATGCAATTTTTGCTCATTAATATCATTTATTGGTCACTAATTTAGTTATTTTTAGTCGTTTTATGTGTGGTTATTATATTTTAGTAGTTTTAATGGTGTCCGTTATTAATTAAGAATTTTTTTTAATATGATATTATGTTTAAATTAAAAAAAGAATCATACATTATTTATCATAATCTAATACACATGTCAATTATGCAATGTCGCATTAATTAGTTAATTACAACACTTATAAATAATATAAAGTACAACCATATAAGTCTTAAAATGCACAAATTATATTATATGAAATGGCAAGTATTACAATAAATATGAGTTTTCTCAAAAACTATATCCATATAACTTCACACGAAAATCATCTAGTACATCGATGAATTTCCAAAATATTAGAATGGCTAAACCACCCCACTTGTACTTGGTTGTTAAGCCATACATAGATCCTGCGGTATCTTGAAAACCATACTTAGCAGCTTGAAATCCTTAGCAATAGGCTCTTCATACTCAATGGAAAAACCTCAGCAATAGGCTCTTCATACTCAATGCCCCACTTTTCGAGCTTTCTATCTGTGCACATGCTTTTATATCCACACTACACATGTTTTTGAGATTTCTGAGCTTTATATCTACGCACGTTCTTCTGAATCCACACTGCAGTAGCCTCCCTCCTCATGTTGTTATAAATCTTTCGATTAAGGTTACCTACAAACAACACATGTTAAGCAATAAATTTTTTTGCTCGCTAAAAAGAGGAAACAAATAACTCAAAAATGTAGATAGTAATGAACATGGAAAAAGGAAACAATTCCAGCAACCATCAGGTGTACTCAAATTGCATAAACATTTAGAACCAGTAGAAATACCTCTCCATAAGGCCCAAGGATCAATGGAAGCATTGCGTAAAGCAAGAAATTATTTCTGAGAAATATATGAATGAACTTTGCACTGAATAATTTTTTCCAAATTTTAGAATACCTCAGTTCTTTTAACATCTAATTCTGCCATTTGACCCTCTCTGAGGAAGACCTTGGTTTTCCCTATATGAATAGTAAAGGAAATTTTAGGTTGTTTCTATTAGTATTTTAACTGAATAAAAAAACCGTAGAACTTGTAGCTTCTTGGGGAATCATATAAATCATGATCCCTAGCTCATTACATGTTTGGATGTTGGGAACACCATTTGTCAAAGCACGCTCATAATAATCTGTATAGGCCATTACTTTGGTCCAACGAAACAAGTGAAAAGCAACCTGCACTTGGCAAAGAATAGAGGAATTATCTAATCAGTAAATATGTAAATATATACACAAATACATACAAATTTGTATGTTGGTAATGTGTTCAAATATAGGTGGCAATGCTTTCTAAATGCATTAACTTCAAAATCAAGATATGGTTATCATATTTATGGTTGAATGCATATCAATATGACAAAGCTTTAAAATGATTTTAGTATGATATAAGCAATAAACAAAACATGTTTCTTCTATGCCCTTGCAAATGATAGTGACAACAACATATACATCAATAAACAAGTTAAAATCTTGATTTGAATTCAATTTACCTATCTAAATCACTGTGACAATGATTAGAATTTTTTTTAAGGTATATGACTGTCAGAAAGTGTATTGTATAGTTATCCCAATGTATGCATTATATATATAATACCTAAATATATGATTGAGATTAGGGTGAATCCACGGACCTGGGTAACACTTTTTGGAAAGCGTATCTTGCCAAAAACAAAAAAACGTACCTCGGTCGAGGGCTTGTTAAATCCTCGACCAAGTTATTAACACCTCGACCGAGGTTTTATGAAGCCCTCGACCGAGGTTTTTTTCAGCCCTCGGTCGAGGTATTTATTAACCGTCGGTCGAGGTATTGAAACCTCGACTGAGGGTTAATAAATACCTCGACTGAGGTATTAACTTGGTCGAGGTATGGACCTCGGTCGAGGTACATACCTCGACCGAGGTGCCTCTTTCAAAAAAAATTATAAAAAGGGGCCGCGGGGCCCCCGGCTGTCATTTTCAATCGCTCGACCGAGGAACAATGAGCTCGACCGAGGAACAGTGACTGTCGCCCCAAAGCAACCCAAGCACCTCCAAGTAACCCAACCTCATCACAATGTCGGAGCCAAGAGGTAACAAT
>LPNX010800837.1:65942-77513 GCA_001517045.1 Pseudotsuga menziesii | reverse complement strand
AAAGTATGTAGAAACGTGTAATTCAAGGTAAGAAAAGAAAATGAAGTTGGGATTCCCATCCCACATTAATAATTTTACCCTCATCACCCAAATCCAAAATCTATATGAGAAGCAGTTAGGGTAAGGATTAGAGAGAGGATCAAGAGAGCAAACAAATGTTGGAGAACTTGCAAGAGACTCTTTATCTTGAAACTTTTGGTTATCAAAGTCTTGGGAAATTAAATAGGGAACTTGGAAAAAGGAGCAAGGATGCATCTCATGCAAAAGGTTGTAATATTATATTCTTTATTTGATTCAATATGAATCGATTCAATCCCTCCCCCCCCCCAATAATTGTGTTAATGGATTGGTAAGATTTTAGATCTAACTTGCTTTGAGTTTCATGAGATTTGTTGTTAGTAGAATAGAGAAAATATGTTTTCAATGAATTTGTAGGTATCTTAGAGAGATTCAGGATGATACATTAGTGAATATTTGAAAGGAAATGATTCTCCAAATGGAACACTACAACATGTAATATTGTTTCTTCTAACCCTAGCTTGAATATTTGTGGATATTAGAGAAAACTTTTAGGAGATTTGTTGATTAATATTTTCAGATATATAACAATTGAATTCATCAAACCATTGGGAATTTTGATCCTATATTTATNAGCTTGAATATTTGTGGATATTAGAGAAAACTTTTAGGAGATTTGTTGATTAATATTTTCAGATATATAACAATTGAATTCATCAAACCATTGGGAATTTTGAGCCTATATTTATATACTTGATAATGATTCTCCTCATATCAATGATAAAAAGGAAGAATTATCCCATCATCTCGGAATAAGATGATAAGGAAGAATCCATAGAGCTAAACTATCAAACTAATAAATATTCCCTAGTAGTACAAAGTGTTGTTGCAAACAAGTCTAATCATCCTAAAGTATCCAATCCAATTTCAACTCCCCCATTTCTAGCAAGATTGAGAATACTTGAATTCAACTTTTTGGGAGGATTAAGAAATTTATGCCTTAATATTCCTCTATTTCAGGAAATAAAAGATGTTCTAATATATGAAAAAGTTTTTCAAGAAATATGTATAAGGAATCATGGGATAAAGTGAAAATTAGACCCCCAAACTATTCAAGTAATTGGAAATATAGTCGATTTAATGATAGGGAGGATCTACATGGATAAGTATGTTGACCTTGGAATTCTAGTCATCAATGTCAATGTTAAAAATACATCCATTCCTAATGCATTGGTGTACCTTCAATATTCCATTAGTGTCATGACCAAAGAGACCTTGAAGAAACTCCAATTTTCTTGTTTACACCCCTCCCCCATAGTTCTTCATCTAGATAAGATATCTAGTACTAAGACAAAATAGGTATTATAAGATATAGTGGTATTTGCATATTCCTATTAGAACCCTTTAGATTTCATGGTTCTCCAACCTAAAGTTAATTTGGAAAAATATTGATTTATTTTGAGAAGGCCTTCACTAGCCACCTCATATGCTTATATTGGTTGCAAGTTCGAAGATATGACAATATCCCACATAAATTCTAGAAATAAATTCACTCTTTATTTTCCTATAGGATCTTCAATCGAACTGAAATCTCCTTCATGGATTAAGGTTAGGGATGATGAAATCGTTCAACCTATATTGACTCTCAACCAAGATTTATAATTTGATTGCATATCCTTATTCCTTTCAACATCCAATTTACCCATCCTTTGAACATATTGAAACCTCCAACCCCATAAAACATGCTCACCAACTGAATCGACAAGACAATATGATTCTAAGACTTTTTCTTTAAGTTCTTTACCTAAAATCCATACCACACTAGTGGGAACTATTCCAGGGTATAAATGTTAGGCTTTATACCTCTCAACAACATTAGTTAATCAACTTATTGTAAAAATATGGTGGTGTCTTTATGTGGGAGTATATGGACATGAAATCAATTCATCATAACTTGTCCACTCACCGAATCTATATTAGAGATTATTCTCAACATGTTCATCAACAATAGAGAAAGATGAACCCACATTGACAGAAATTATGAAAGAGGAACTAGAGAAAGTACTAAATGTAAAATTCATTTACCCCATCTCAGTTAGTAAGTGGGTGTCTCCATTGGTTATTGTACCTAATAAAAATGCTAAGTGGCCAATATGTATTTACTACATGAAATTGAACAAGGCCACTTTAAAATACCATTTCCCACTTACTTTCATAGATTAAGTCTTAGATACATTGGTAGGAAATATATTTTTATCTTTCCTTGATGGATTGAGTGGATATAATTAGATCCATATTTCCATTTAATTTTAGGATAAAACCAGTTTTAACTATCCATGTGGGACTCATGCATACTGATTATTATCTTTTGGATTATGCAAATCTCTTTCTACCCTGCAAATGGTAGTTCTTATATTTTTTTTACTTTATTCATGGTTGTGATGAGATATATATGGGATATTTTTATATACATGGAGAAAAGTTTGAAGAATCCATAAGAAATATAGAAAAAATTATTCCCAGGTGTTAAGAAACAAACCTCTCTTTGAATCATGAGAAGTGCCATATGTTATTAATATAGGGTATTGTTTCTAAGAATCACATAACTTCTTCANATTATTCCCAGGTGTTAAGAAACAAACCTCTCTTTGAATCATGAGAAGTGCCATATGTTATTAATATAGGGTATTGTTTCTAAGAATCACATAACTTCTTTAGGTATTAGGGTAGACCCAAAAAAGACTCAAACTTTATTATAAAACCTCCAGTTCCAACAATTCAAAAAGATGTACGAAGCTTTTTAGGGAATGAAAGATCATATCTTAGGTTTGTTAAAGAATTTACAAAAATTGCATCACCCTTATTTCTATTGATATATTAAAGATACATAGTTTTGTTGGTTTGGCCAATGCCAGGATGATTTTCTAACATTGAAAGAGAATCTATCTACTACACCAATATTATGGGGACCAAATTGGTACTTGCTATTTCATATCTCTATAGATGGTTTAGACATTGTTGTAGGGGATATGTTTGGATAGAAAGAGGACCACAAGCCATATGCTATGTATTTGTTTGCAATAATTTGACAGTAATAATGTTAAATTATATGGTACAATTATGTCCTATTGTTCCTGCACAAGATCCCCATTCTTGTTGTCTCTAAAAAAATGCATGGGGCCCCCATACTTCATTTATTTTTCCAAATCAAGTGCAGCTCTAAGATTCTAAAAGTTCCTTTAAAATTAAAAGTACAACATTAACAACATTATGTGAACCTATGGGTGTGGGGATATCCTTATTACATTAGTACAAAATGAGGAACTAGCTACTAGGTGACTAAAAATGCTAGTCACCATAGGTTTTTCAAGTGATTTGCTACTAAATATGAGCAATTTTGATTGACCCAACTATAAACGACTAAAACTAACGACTAATTTAGTCACCATTTAATGAATATGAATAGATAATAAGTGACAGAGTTAAACTATGACTAACATAAATGACTAATTTAGTCACGACATAAAAAATGACTAGCTAGAATAATATGAATTAGTCATTTTAATTGTGTCATGAAAAATTGCAAATTTGACAATGAAGTGTAAATTTTGTAAATTGTCTACCTTCTATTAGTAATATTGGTGTCATGCACCTCGATCTTTAGAGATCCAACAAAGCATTTGCATGAATTTTCTCTTGACCATATTTATCCCTGTTGCACCATTGAATTAGCAAACCTGGTTAAGCGCATTCCAAAGGAAAATTAGGTTCCTACGTCAATTACAAATTAGGTACTGGAACTAGTACCATATTGATACCTAGATAGAAGCATAATAGCCCTACATCCCCTCGATAACCAGTCATTCAAATGTGCCTAATCAATGTAGACTTACCAAATGAATCCAATGCATGGCCAAAAAAGCACGTCAAGTACTTTGGATCTGTGGATTAAAGGTATCGGCATTCAACCCTAGCTCCCCTATTTTTGCACTCGATACCCTATTTTTCTAGAGGATAGGCTGGTTCAGGATCTTACAGTGACTAGTCAAAGCACTTCAAAGGTATGGTTCTTGCTGCTCTGAGCATGTTCATCACTCCAATCAATAACCAATTGTTATGGTTTTTTTATAGGTTTCAATGCTACCGAATTTACTGCTTACACTTTGCATTAGCAATTATCACCATCTCCAACCTCTACGCTCATAACCATATGCATTTTGAGCTTTCATCCTAGGAAAATCATGAGCCCTCTTGCAATGCCACTATTTGGAAAGGTCACTGGTTTTTGCACATCGAAATTCCTCACATGCTCCAAAGGAAAACTGAAGCAGACTGTAGAAGAAACTATTAAACTTTGCAAGAAGGTTTACCTATTGTAGATGTCATTGTAGAGCAGGGGTAGAATGATACCTTCATCCCACAGATCCGAAGTTGACATGTTTTTTTTGCCATGCATTGGATGCATTTAGTAAGTCTACGTGTGGGAGGTGCATTTGAATGTTCGGTTCTCAAGGGGATGTAGGGCCCTCATCTGTGGTTGTCACCATCCCGAAGAGTATTGATCGGATCTTGGTACCAATCGGAGTTGATGATTTGGCCAAGAAGTAGCGGAGATGACCAACTTCCAATCCAAATCGTCAACTCCGTAGACTACTCCATTTATAAAACTAAACAACTTATACGATAATTATTAAAAAAATATAATATATAACCTATTAACATAAGTTATATAATAAAATTAATATATATATATATATATATATATATATATTATATATATATAACAAACACAAAAACAAATCTATATAATTTATATCATAAAATAATAAAAATAAAACAAAAACAAAAACATCTATATATTTTATATAATAAAATGTTGTGTGAAAGTCTGGGTACGATGCAAAACCGGTATATTATTTGTGAAATTGAGGTTGGTTGCCATGTAAAAATGGGAATTATTTGAGAAAGTTTTATTTACTCTAAAAAATGGTAATATTTAAATGTTTTTTGGCAATTATTTGATAAAATTTTATTTACTCTGAAAATGGTAATATTTATATGATTTTTCTTAATTTGTATTGTAAAATTCTTAATTCTTAATTATTTTCATTTCCAACAACTGTCAACCCAACTCTCGACCCAAGAGCTCTCCACCTACCTACGACAACGACATTCATGGCCAATGGCTAATTTTCCTAAACCATCATCCTTCAATTTCATTAATTGCTGCTCAACTTGCTCGTTCGCACCAAATAGCATGTCCATTGGTGCCAAACATAAGAGGGTTTGGTGGGTTATGGATATGGATATTGATAATGCCCGTTGAAGAGATTTTTATGGATATTCATCACTGTTAGGAGGGTTTGGTGGGTTATGGATATGGATATTGATAATACCCGTTGAGGAGATTGGTATGGATATTCATCATTGTTGAAGGTTTACAATCTCGCTATTTAATTGCGATACCTACCATGGATAAAAAAACATTAGAGAGAACCTGGAGGCTCTTGAAGAGGTGAGCCACTAATTCTGTAGCTCTGGAGTGAATATCACCTTCTTTGCTTACAAAATCCTTGGTAAGTTTATTGGTTTAGATAAAATTTTCCTGGTTATAATAGTGAAATTTGGATAACAACCCATATGTATTTTCAGTCAATAGTTGTGCCAATAATTTTCCATGTTGTTTCTTATTCCTTTTTTCACTATCCCTCTTTTGGATTATTCCTACAGCTTCTCTATAATGAATAATATCCTACAGGGTTCCCATTATATGGGTTAACTATAACTCAAGGGCATTTTCTACATGTCAGTTCTGCTAGCGTTTGCTATGTCGAATACTCTCTACATGTGCCTTGTCTTCTATCATCGGTCCTTTTTATAGATATTTTATGATGTAGTAACCTCTCCTTCAATGTGTCCACCCATGTTAAAGTTCCTTCTTTCACCCTTTTGTTGTATAGCAATTTCATTGCACCGATGGTGCATTGTTTCTTTATTCCCTGGCATTAAATACTGAAGAGTAGGTAGCTAGGTTTAAATTGATGGTAAGTTTCCTTTTTACTGTTATTTTTTATCTTTTCCTGATAATCTTGGATAATCACCAAATCACTTACTCTTCAATAGCGTTTCAATCTATTTATCCACGAGCCACAATTATGGTCATTCGGAATGACATGTTCTTGTTTAGAAGTCATAATCTCTCTACAAAAATCTAGTCTAATATGCAAGTTGAAAACCTGAGTCGATCTATCAAAATATATCCGACTTGATAGGACCGCATATGCAAGTGATAGCCTCCAAAATGACCTGTGGAAAACACATAGGGTCTAAAATAAAGATAGAATACTATGTTGGAGAACCATGGAATGGTAAACGTAAATAACAATGGATTCCAAGAAGAGATGGTGTCAATAAACATTGTTATAGCACTGAAGCACATAAGTATTTGTTACATTAAAACCCCATATTATTAAATGATTTCCAAAACTTATATAATCATGAAACTCTATGCGGGNTGTCAATAAACATTGTTATAGCACTGAAGCACATAAGTATTTGTTACATTAAAACCCCATATTATTAAATGATTTCCAAAACTTATATAATCATGAAACTCTATGTGGGAGTCTTTTTAAGGGAGAAATGAAAGGAGGTCTTTAAATAGGAGAGGCTCTGGAACCCTAAAGTCACAGGGAAATAAATTGACTACTCTAATTACAAATATCTTAGCTCTAAGTGATATGGTAGGTTAATATCACAAGTAAGTAGGTAATTTGGTTAATATCCAATTCATATTTTATCCTTTGCAATGTGGCCTATTTGTGCAAATTGTGTTTTCTTCTCTAGAATTGTTCTTCATATACTAGATATCTAATTTAAATATATTTAATTTAAATGTTAACTCCACTAGTGACCAAAAACAACCATTGGGACTACAGAAGTATAATAATAAGTAAGGAATGTGAGTGTGAAGGAATATTTGTAAGATTTGTAAAATAAATAAAAGAATAGATAGAGAATTTTGAAATAGGAAACAGTGAGCTCTAATAAGCTCAAACGAACAACATGGGTGAAGGTTTGACTGTTGGGATCTAAGTAGGAAGCACAAAACTAGAAATGTAGTCAAGCATTAACTCTTTTAAAATACAATGCCAAGAAAAATTTCGTGATGAGATTCTTATTGTTCACAAGTTGTGTGATTTGAAGCCTACATTGATTGACAAATCTAGTATTGGAATATCATTGAAGATTGTTTTTATGATTGGAGTCCTCAGGATATTAGAAGTAAGAGGTGATGTTCCTTTAGTTAGTGATACAGGTAGATTTGTCCTTGAGATTTTTTTCTAAGAAGTGAACCATTTTACAAAGAAACAATGCAAGACATCTTGATCTTTCGATAACATTTTCCTTGAAAATTGTCAACGAACACTCCGAGTTTCTAAACAAGAAAAAATAACCACATTTCATATTATATAGTGCATCTAAATACAAAATGGTCTTGTGATTTAGTTTCTTAGATACACAATTTACATGTGTGATGTTCTCTTTGGATGTGATGTTTTGTCTCTATGCATAGCTAATGGGAAATGTCAGTAGGGAAGTCAAAATACCTCTCAAATGACACTAAAATTTCAGTAATTCATCCTTTGGAATAGAAGGTATATCTTTTGGTTCATAAAAAATCATGAAATCATCCTCCATTTCCACAAAACACAGAAGCTATTATGCACAATAGCCATAAGTCACCACTTGACCTTTTTTCTTTCTTTCAAGACCACACTTCAAGTAAATTGTTGTTTCTTTGTCTAACATTGTCCTGGTCACATTAGACTACTTTTTAAACTGGATTATTTTCTTATTTCACTTACTAGAATAAAAGTCCTAGCCTGTATAGATTTAAATGTATACAAAATCCACATTCAACCCTTTTTCCAGATATTTGAAAAGTGCTAGTATTCTTCCTGCAACTTTCTTCACATAAATGCAACATTAATGCATCTTGGAGGACATGAACCAACATTATTCACATAAATGCAACATTAAATGCCTCTTGGAGGACACATGAAACAACATTCTAGAAGAAACAGTTAGTTTTGAGAAGCACATAGAGATGGGATCCATATCTGACCATTTGGTTGAATGCAAACACCATTCCCAACTTTTGTATAGCTCCTAAACAACTTGCACAAACAAAATTCAAATTTTAGACTCAGTTTGCAGGAAGAACCCTAAAATACTGACTGACAAGATTATATCCCTTTATAAGAAAAAAATATAACTTATGAAGGGCTATTTTCATGCGACCAAAATCAGAAAAGTATTTTGACAATGGTCTTGGTTCAATACTTTCTTACAAAGCAAAGCCATCTCGATTCCTTCCTGCAAGAATGGTCTCTTGGGAAAAATAATAAATTTGACTGTTTTGAAATTCTCATAATCTAATACCTGGTGTTGGATATATTTGGTTTATGTCATCTAAACACTTGGGTGCCTCATCAACGTTTCCCTTGGATAAAAGTTGTTTCATGAAATACCATATGTCAAAAAGTCAATTATACAGTCTCTCCTAATTATTTTGTCTAGTAATTGTAATGATTTTCCCACTTCACCATCCTGAAATGGAGAAGACATTACTTTAGAGTATACTCTAACATGTATATTAAATCTACATTCTATAATTTCCTAGTGAAATTTTGATGCATCAAACTTTTTTCCCAACTTTCCAAGATGATGCACAACATAGATAAAGTTTCTGGAACTTGGAACATGCGCTCCCTAAGCATTTGGTTCAATATATGGGAAACAACTTCAACTTTCTTTGACTTGTAGAAATTTTTTATGAGTGAAGACTACATAGCATATGAGGGTGAGGCCCTTACTAATAATTTTCTCTAGTTGATATATCGCCTCATCCACCATATCCAACCATACAGAGACCCCCAATGAATGTGATATAGAAACTATATAAGGTCTTTTCATCTCCACTAGATACTTTCTTGCATGCTCCAATCTATCAACCTTGCACATAGCATTGATCAATGCATTCAAATTTGCAGCCACTAGAGTAAATCCATTTTTGGTAATTTCATTTGCAATCTCACAGGCTAGTTCTATATTATTAATCCTCAAGAGCCCATCAATCAAAATGGAAGACATTGTATTGCTTGGTCAATGTCCTTGGTCTAACAGTTCCTTCTGAAGTATGTTGGCTTTCTCAACTTGACCAGCCTTACATAGGACACCATTAAGAGTGTTATAAATAGTAGAGGTAATAGGGTAACCCATTATAGCAACATAATGAAGTATATGGAGAGCATCTTCGATTTTTTTTATCTTGCATAATCCCACAATTAGACTGTCGTTAGTCCTCATAATGACATATAATATAAGATAAGATAAATTTATGAATGTCCAACAAATTCTCACTGAAGTAGCTCAAAGGGCCCATTGGGTACAAAAATATGAAACCAACATCAATCATATTAAGATAGATTTCAAAGTCCTTCTCTATCTCATTTCCATTACATATTTCATTTACAAGATCACCAAGAAAGGCTTCATCAACATAATACACTTCATCAAGCCTTTGTGTCAACAATTCTTCAGCCTCTAAGTTTCCCTGACTTTAGGCACCCATAAATTAAAGTTTTGAAAGAAATAAATCATGATGACATCCTTCTTGGACCATTTCATTACACAGATCATGCACTTGATCCATGAATCTCACTTTGGAGAAAGCATCAATCAATTTTGTATATGTCACCACGTTAGGAGAATGCCCCTCGTGCTTCATCTCCTTATTTCTTTGATATCATAATGATGAAGAATGTTTTCTAATTCAGCCGACAATATAAGAATTTTCCCAGCACTGGGATCTTAGAATGTGCTTTGTGTAGTATATACTAGGGCATATCAAGCACTAGATATGATGCTCAAATTTCTGTTTTTGGAATATATCTGCAAAAGGAATTGGAGGAAGCAAATGTATTTGTTGTTGGAGAAGGTGCTCTAGGATGTGAATTCATAAACATTTATGTATCGTGGGGAATTTCTTACTTTTTTCCAAAACCCTCCACCTTCTTCAATTTTGATACAAGGAGAGGCATCACAACACTCACTAGTTGCTAATGTGACACCTATATAGTAGCATTGTTTTTCTTTATAAACTACCTTTTTGGTTTATCTTGCTTCAAGACCTAGGTCTATAGGCCCTAGGGCCATGGTTCTTCCTTCTGTGACACCTATATAGTAGCATTGTTTTTCTTTATAAACTACCTTTTTGGTTTATCTTGCTTCAAGACCTAGGTCTATAGGCCCTAGGGCCATGGTTCTTCCTTCTCAAGTATTTTGGAGGATATTTGGGTTTTTCATGATTTTAATGATTGGGAACACTTCCAATTATTCCATTCTATATGAGATATAGCCTTTTTCTTGTCTATTTTGTCTATATTATGATGTTTGGCAACACTACTAATACCATTCTATCTTAGATATAGCCATTTTTTGTCTGTTTTGTCTTATATCAGATTTAGAGATACGTTCTTTTCTATTTTACATGGAGCGAAAGATTTGAAAAAACAATTATGAGTAAAAAATGTTTATTTGTAAGTTTTGGGAAGAAATTTGGGAAATTACTCATGATCTGAAATAGTTTCTAGTGTTTTCTAATTTTGTGGTTGTCCTTTAGATTATTGAGGTTAAAGTTGAGAGGATTAATTATGATGTTTTATTCTAAAGTTTAAACAAAAAATTAGAGAAAAATGTTGTCCATAAGATAACTCCAATTTTGAATTTTACCCTAAACGATTTTGGCAATTGTGATTCTATAATATTGGATATTGTTATTTCTCATTTTTTACACATTGGTATCTTTGAACGTTGGATGATTTCATATTTAATTTCTTTGATTTGGGTTAATTAAGTCATATGTTGTTTTGCAGATTGTTATTTTCCTTTGAAAGTTTGGAATGCTCAGAATGCTGGTGCAGCAGATGTTCTTGTTTCTAATTATCAGGAAGAGCCATTGATAACTATGGATTCACCTAAAGAAGATAGTTCAGCGGCTGAATATCTATAGAATATCACTATTCCTTCTGCTCTTATTGTGAAATAGTTCGGTGACAAACTGAAAGTAGCTACCAACAAGGGTGATATGGTTAATATTAATTTAGACTGGAGGGAGTCTGTTCCTCACCCAAATGATAGGGTGGAGTATCAGTTGTGGACAAACATCAGTGATGAATGTGGGGAAAAGTGTGATACCCAAATGGAATTTGCAAAGAATTGTAAAGGAGTTGCTCAAATTCTTGAGAAAAGTGGTTACACACAATTCACCCCTCACTAGATCACCTGGTACTATCCCCAAGCATTTACTATAAGTAAACAGTGCAAGGATCAATGCATTAATCATGGAAGATAATGTGCACTTGATGCAGAACATGATTTTAGTCGGGGGTACGATGGTAAAGATGTTGTACTTAAAAATCTCAGGCAATTGTGTGTCTTCAAAGTTGCAAATGAAAGTAATAGACCCTGGCTTTGGTGGGATTACGT
>LPNX010800837.1:46185-65666 GCA_001517045.1 Pseudotsuga menziesii | reverse complement strand
TTCACTTTTTCTTCTTTGTGTTGTTTCATCGTGATGATTTTTGAAGTTTTGTTTTTCCTTATTCAATATGTTTTTATCATTGATTTACTATTTGATGGGATTAGTCCTTCATACATGTTTTTTTGAAATGGAATGCTGATAATAACAATCCACATGATTTTTAATGATGTCATTTCATACGGTTTCTTTTGATTTTAAATTTATACAATTTGATTTTATTGAGACTTACAAGTTGTTCCATACAAAATTCATATTACATTCATCACACTAGATGTGTGTCTATGTGAAATAAAGAGTGAGATAGACTAGTGGGAAAAAGAAACCAATGGGACAGAGAGAGACACAATGATTCGAACTGGTTGTGAAGGTGTAGGGGGACAAGGGCGCCATGCTCTCTTACATGTTAATATAGATAACAATTTAAAAATTAATCAAGTAGTAATCTAGAAATTAAATTGCAATATGATGCGAAGATTAGTTTATTTGCCCAAAGTTTTCTAGAGAGGAAAATAAGTGGTTCAAAGATCTTCTTGCAAGGTATATTCCTAATTTTGATGATTTCAAAACTCTTTTTCTTGATAGATGGGAAGATAAGAAGAATCCTATACAACTTTTGGCTCAGTATAATATTTTGAAAAAGGGAAATTTTGAATTTGTGCATCAATTTTCAAGTAGGTTTATGAGGGTGTATAATTCAATTTACACTGATATAAAACCCCTAGTAGGAGTTGCTAAGCTACATTATGCTGATGCTTTTAAAAGTGATTTTGCCTTATGTTATCACTCCAGGAAACTCCTCTAGGTTGTAGCTCGAGGATGCCTGGTAACTTAAACTATTTTTAGGGTTTTCAGATATGGGTCATGTCAATCGACCTATGTAACCTTTCCACTCTCAAGGCATGCATAAGACTCACTTGTTTACAAGGCTTTTAGTTGAAATTTGCTTAGAAATTCGACTATAAGGTACAGGGATGGAGAACTCACCAAGATGGTAGACTTACACACATAACACATGCATATAAATGACTAAATCCTACTGAGGATGGTATCTATAAATAAAATATCACTAATAGACCGATGAGATGAAAACTATCGTCTTTTTAATAAATCTGAAATTGACTTGAATGCACATTCAGGCATAAACACAGTAAAGAAAGAGATGATGGCTGAACAGATCACAACAAAAGAGATTATACCATGAACAAGTAAAATGAGAAGCTTGAAAGTATTATTGGCTCATAAATCCCCAAAGTTGAACCCTTTTTTAGTAAATTAATCATGGGCTTTATAGCCTTCTACAAAAATCACAGATCTTGAAATCTAACCTGTTTACACAAAAATAATTGAAAGTGATAGTTTTTCCTGATTAGGGATTCAAACCATTTAAATTAATCATGGGCTTTATAGCCTTCTACAAAAATCACAGATCTTGAAATCTAACCTGTTTACACAAAAATAATTGAAAGTGATAGTTTTTCCTGATTAGGGATTCAAACCCTTGCTAACTATTTGTCTATCTATCATGAATATCTAGTTCACTGAGTGATCTTTTAACAACTAAAGTGGTTGCTGATAATCACTACTACTGGTTCATTGTGAAACTGCTGCCAACAACCAGTGTTTTGACAGTTAACTGAAGTGATTTTTCTTGTTTAATCCGTTGGATTTTTCTCTGTCTTATCACCACAGTCGCCGATCGGAAGCTTTTATTTAGCTCATCGATGCTCCAAGTCTCAACTCTACCATTTTTTCAGTGCCTTAAATCAATAATGTTGCGATGAATTCTTCATCGGTAATCGACATCTTTTTCCTTTAGCTTATCAGTGCTCCAAACCTCAACGCTCGTGCTCTCCATCACTAGATCATCGGTGATTGGGAGCTGAAATAATTATGCATCAGAACCTTTTATCTGAATTCCTTTAGCTTATCAGTGCTCCAAACCTCAACGCTCGTGCTCTCCATCACTAGATCATCGGTGATTGGGAGCTGAAATAATTACGCATCAGAACCTTTTATCTGAATGCTACCGTAGTTTCAGAGGTGAAATGAACTAATTGTATTACTGTCGAAGGTTGATTGGAGATGTTTGAATCAGAGCTTTAGTCTTCTATGCCATCGACACTGTGGAGGAGCTTCATTGTAAACTTCTCCAATCCATTGTCCTCAGATATTTCGATCGCTGAAATGCTCATCTAGTTGCGAAAGCCACATTCTGTATTTCTTCTGCCATGGCAGCTCTTTAGTAGACTAACTTGCCGACAGTTAGTGTTTTCAAGTTCCAGTTTCTGATACTTGACTTCGGCGGTATTTAGTTCTTCATGTCATCGACATTTTANTGCCATGGCAGCTCTTTAGTAGACTAACTTGCCGACAGTTAGTGTTTTCAAGTTCCAGTTTCTGATACTTGACTTCGGCGGTATTTAGTTCTTCATGTCATCGACATTTCAGAACTTTTCAGCCTTTCCCCACCACTACGTTGTCTTTAGTTCTTCTGATCACCGAAGAGTTCATATATTCTCGCACTATCGAAATGATTCTTGTCATCGATCAGAGCTTTAGTCTTCTGTGCCATTGACACTACAGAGGAACTCAGTTGTAAACTTCATCGATTCGTAGATCTTCTGTCTCCCACTTTCGTGGCTCCTTATTGAACTATCTTTCCAATGGTTAGTCCTTAGAACCTCCAATCGCCGAAGATTTCATCTATTGTCATTCTATCGAAATGATTCTTGTCATCGATTAGAGCTTTAGTCTTCTGTGCTGCCAACACTGCGGAGGAAATCAGTTGTAAACTTCGTCGATATGTATTCCTTTTGTCTCCCACCATCGTGGATCCTTATTGAACTATATTTCCAATGGTTAGTCCTTAGAATCTCCGATCGCCGAAGTTTTCATCTATTGTCATGCTATCAGAATGATTCTTGTCATGAATAAGAGCTTTAGTCTTCTGTGCCGCCAACACCGCAGAGGAACTCAGTTGTAAACTTCGTCGATATGTATTCCTTTTGTCTCCCACCATCGTGGATCCTTATTGAACTATATTTCCAATGGTTAGTCCTTAGAATCTCCGATCTCCGAAGTTTTCATCTATTGTCATGCTATCAGAATGATTCTTGTCATGAATAAGAGCTTTAGTCTTCTGTGCCGCCAACACCGCAGAGGAACTCAGTTGTAAACTTCGTCGATCCGCAATCCTTCTGTCTCCTACCGTCATAGCTCCTTATTGAACTATCTTGCTGATGGTTAGTCCTTACAACCTCCGATCACCGAAGTTTTCATCTATTGTCATGCTATCAGAATGATTCTTGTCATCGATCGGAGCTTTAGTCTTCTGTGTCACCAACACTGCAAAGGAACTCAGTTGTAAACTTTGTCGATCCATATTCCTTCTGTCTCCCACTATCTCGGATCCTTATTGAACTATATTGTCGATGGTTAGTCCTTAGAACCTTCAATCGCTGAAGTTTTCATCTGATCGCAAAACCCGTAGTAAGTCTGTCTTCTGTCTTTTCAGCTCTTTAGTGGACTATCTCACTGCTATGTTGTCTTTGGTTCTTCCAATCACCGAAATGTTCATCTAACCACGAAAGCTGTCATCTCTAAGTCTGTCAGTGGCTAATGAGATGTTCTAATCCTTGCCCAAGCCACTAAAGCTACAACTTAGTGAAATTTTTATCAACCACAGAAGCTTTGAAACTGTTAGTGACATTCATATTCCTCGTTGCATGAATTAAATTATTCATACAAAAATAAATTATCTTGGGAGATAACACCTTACTATTGAGGGAAAGAAAATCAACTAATTTACCTACTATGTTTAAATATTCATTAGAAGTGGAGGCTAATTTGATGTCTTTTGGTAAAATTAAGCAAAGAGTTGAGGTAGATATGAGAAAGTTCAGAGAAGAAAATCAACCCTCAACTTCTTCTTCAACAGATGCCATATTTGATGTCATGATGAGAACAATGGAGAGACTGGTGGAAATATTAGCATTGGATAATAGACCTCAGAACAAAGATCATCCCGAGCCACATATTAGGATCCCTAATTTTAGGAGACCTAGCTCCCCACATATTAGGAAAAGAGATAAGAGGAATCCAAGAAATACAGAATACCAACAAGTAAGACCCCGTTTTCCAGATAACTATGTGGATGAAGAAGAAGAAAATGATCCTATGGATAATCAAATACACCATTTTTTATGATGTAGATTTTGAGATTTATCTGACATAAAAATAACATAACATGTTTTCTCAAGAGGAGGAGAGTAATAATTTTGATTTGGATACAAAACAATATCCAATATGGTATCAAAATGTTGTGAATGATCTCCAAAAGAAATTGAACTTAAGAAACATAGAGGTAATTGTAAATAAAGGAAGGCTTCCTTCAAATCAACCTTCCACTAGTCAACAAAATAAAGAAAAACAAAAAGAGGACATTGTAAAGAAAGTCCCAGAACATAAAAAATAAATACCAAAAGAAAATGATAAAACAACTTCCCCCTTTGGTATGCAAAATGAGATATCAAAAATAAAAAATTTCCATTCCTTTTAATGAATTGCTAAAACACAATGAGTACAGAAAAAAATCACTAGAATAGTCAGAACTGATGGAGAATGCCATCTTGATACATTAGAGCTAAATGATGATGCCCCAACTATTGTTCTTGGCCCCAAAATAGAAGACAGTAATGAAAAATATGTTCCACCCTTCTATGTGAGCCTGAATGTTACTGATGTGATCCTACACAATGCCATGTTAGATTCAGGTACTTCACATAATCTAATGCCAAGAGTAGTAGTTTAAAGTTTGGGATTGAAAATCATGATATTTATTTCCTTTTTATTTCAGAAAGGTTAAGTGTTTGGGGTTAATCAAGGATTTGGTAATTACTCTTGCCCAGATTCCTACCAATATTATTATCATGGATTTAGTGGTTGTTGACATTCCCCCAAATTTTGGTATGTTGTTGTCTAGGTCCCAGTCTCAAAGCTAAAACGAACTCTGCAAATGGAGATGTCTTATGCAACAATTCCACTTTTTGGATAACACATGAAGTTATATAGAGATAAAATCCTATCCTATGTGGTGAGTAGTCAAGAAATACATGATAATCATCCCATTTATGTAGTTGATACTTACTTGGGGTATTCCATTTTTTATAATGATTTTGATATTGAAGAATACCTACCAGTAGTAGATGAGCATAAAGAAGATAAAGAGTTTGCTAAGAGATAAGGAAACTTAGAACAAAAGTAGAGGGCTAAAGGAGTATGGACCATGTATTTTGATGGGTCAATAACTAAAGAGGGGGATGGTGCAAGTGTCTGGATTATTTCTCCAGACAAATATTTTAAAGTTTATTCTTTTAAGTTAACATTTGAGAGTAAAAATAATGTAGTAGAATATGAAGCTTTGATTTTAGGGTTAAATGCAATGAAAGAGTTGAAAGCAAATATAATGGATGTTTATGGAGATTCAGAATTAGTCATTAATAAAGTAAATGATAGCTATCATACCAAGCACCCCAAGATGAGGGCATACAGGAATGAAGTTTGGGATATGCTTGGGATTTTTTTCAATGAACATAGAGTGATGGTAATTCCCATAATACATAACAAGATAGCATATTCTTTGGCTACAACTGCTGGAAATTTTAAAATTCATGTTTATTCAAATTAAAAATACAAAATTTAAGTTGTAAATAGACCTTCCATTCATGAAAATTCTAAATATTGGCAAGATTTTGAAGATGATTTGCAAATTAAAAGGTTTTTAGAGATGTCAGATGAATTTTCCAATACAATTGTTAATGTAGAGAATCATAATTTGGAGAAAGCTCAAGATGATGAAAGATTTGCAGATGAAGACGAAGAACATAAAAATTTGAAAGGTATGATTGGTGGAAAGGATATCATTCATCTTAAGAGTAATTTTATTCCAAAGGGGCTCATACCTTTAAAGAAGGTTGTTGATAGAAACGATGTGGAAAAAAAACCCAAAGTGCAGCCCCATGAAGATGAGATTCAAGATCAGAACATTGGAACATAGGACCACCCTAAGATAATAAAGCTTTCAAAAGCTTTGACAACATAAGAAAATAATAAATATATTGAGTTAATGAAAAATTTATCAAATGTGTTTTCTTGGAGTTATGAAGACTTTAAAGAATATGAATACATCTATTATACAACATATTATTGCAATAAAACTAGGTGAAAAACCTTTCAGGAAGAAACTCAGAAGAATAAATCCCATGTTACTCTGTTTGATTGAGAAAGAAGTTAAGAATTATTTAATGCCAAAATAATTGTCAAACTCATATTTTCAAAGTGGGTATCAAGATTAGTGCATGTAAGAAAAAATAATGGAGAGAAAAGATTGTGTGTTGACTTTAGAAATTTGAACAAAGTTTCTTAAAAACACAATTACCCATTGCCAAAGATGGATCATATCCTACATAAGGTTGTTGGTGCAGAAATAATTTCTATAATGGATGGATTTTCAGAATATATTTAGATTAAAGTTCACTTAGAAGATCAAGAAAAAAAATTTTCANATCCTACATAAGGTTGTTGGTGCAGAAATAATTTCTATAATGGATGGATTTTCAGAATATATTTAGATTAAAGTTCACTTAGAAGATCAAGAAAAAAAAATTTCACAACACCTTGGGGAACCTTCATGTATGCTAAGATGCCATTTGGGTTGATGAATGCAGGGGAAACGTTTCGAAGGGAAATAGACATTGCATTTGTTGAGGAAAAGGACAAATTTGTTGTAGTATAAATGGATGACATTATAGTTTTTTCAAAGTCTGGCAGGGATCATATAAAGCACCCAAAAAAGGTATTTTTGAAGTGTAGAAGGTTTGGTATTTCCTTGAACCCTAGAAAATCAAAATTTTCCATGAAGGAAGGTAAGATACTGGGTGATATTATTTCAAAGGATGGGATTAAAATTGATCCTAACAGGGTAAAAGATATTGTGAAAGTTGACATACCCAAAAATAAAATAAAAAATCAATCTTTCATTGGGCAAGTTAATTTTAAGTGAAGATTCGTTCTAAGCTTTCAAGAGATCCTGATAAGTGTAACTAATAAGTTGAGGAAATATTGTGATATTAAACAGACCATGGAATCTAAAAAATATTTTAATGATATCAAAAAAGCAATAATCGAAGCACATGTTTTGATTTGCCCGAATTTTTNGTTGAGGAAATATTGTGATATTAAACAGACCATGGAATCTAAAAAATATTTTAATGATATCAAAAAAGCAATAATCGAAGCACATGTTTTGATTTGCCCAAATTTTTCCAAATATTTCATTGTCTTCTCTTTTTCTTCAAAGCACACTATACCTAGAGTTTTATTACAGAAAAATCAATAGAATGCAAAACAACCTATTGCATTCTTTAGCAAGATATTGAGGGATGCAGAACTGAAGTATGACATAATGGAAAACAATTTTATGAATTGATCAAATCCCTAAAGGATTTTAGAGTTTACATTTTTCATTCGCATATCATTACTTATGAGCTAAACAATGTTATAAAGAATATCCTCACTCATCTAGATCCAGAAGGGAAGGGAAGAGAGAAAAATGGTTTGCAGTTCTGTTGGAATATGATTTGGATATTAATCCCACCAAGTTGGTAAAGGGTAAAGGATTGACTAAATTAATGACTAATACAAACTATGAATCGTTGAAGATAAATTTCATGTCTAATGTTTCAAGTGGGTTAGACTCAGGATCACAGGTAGTCAAATATTTTTCTTTATCTCCTTGGTACAATGATATTGTCTATGTTTTACAGAACTTGTAGGCACCTCCATAATTGAGCAAGACTAGAGCCAAATCTGTGAAGCTGAAAGCAACACAATTTTGCATTATGAATCAGTATTTGTATTGGAGAGACCCAAGAGGAATTTTGTTAAATTGTTTACCTGAAAATGAAGCTTAGCAATCTATGAAGAAATGTCATCAAGGGGTATGTGGATTCCACCATTAATGGAAGGTAACTGTCAATAAAATTTCAACACATTGGTTTTGTTGGCCTATAATTTTTTCTGATGTATATAAAGAAGTTACAGCTTGCCATAAATGTCATATTTTTTATGGAAAAAGAAAATTGGCGCCTTTACCTCTTGACCCAATCTCAGTGGAAGCACCATTTTAGAAATGGGTTTAGATTTCATTGGAGATATTAATCCAAAATCCTCTAGCTAGCACAAGTGGATCTTAACTGCTACATATTACTTCACCAAATGGATTGAAGCTTTACCAAATAGAAGAGCCATAGATACTGTTATCATTGACTTCCTTGAAAATAACATTTTATCTAGGTTTGGATGTCCTAGGAGGCTTGTAATAGATAATGCACATGCTTTTAATTCTATAAAACTAATTAATTTCTACCACAAGTATCACATAAGTATGAATCATTTCACATCATACTACACTCAAGGGAATGGTCTTGTTGAGTCATCAAATAAAATTTTTGTGAGAAATATAAAGAAGTCACTTAGTAAACAAAAAATCATGGCACACCAAGCTTAAGTATGCTTTATGGGAATACATGATAAGTACCAAGAGGGCCATTGTTATGTCACCATTTTAGTTGGTATATGGAGTAGAAGTGATATTTCTAGTCTCTTTGGGTTTTCAAGTGATGAATTTGTTACAAGAACAAGAGTCTAACCATATGGAAAGAACAATTAATCAAATAATAGAAATTCATGAATTGAGGGAAAAATCATATGACAAAGTGTAGGTCCATTAGGAAAAGATAAAGAAAACCTTTGACAAGAACGTGAAAGAAGAGAAGTTTCATATTAATGATTTGGTTCTGAAGTGGGATGCAAGAAACAAGTATAAGCGTGATAAGTTTGATGCAAGAAACGAGTATAAGCATGATAAGTTTGATATAGAANATATTAATGATTTGGTTCTGAAGTGGGATGCAAGAAACAAGTATAAGCGTGATAAGTTTGATGCAAGAAACGAGTATAAGCATGATAAGTTTGATATAGCATTGTCGCATATAGGGGAGATCACTGTTTCATTCTACCAAATCAAAATGGGGTAGATATTAAAGGAGGCCCGATGAATGCAATATTTTTGAAGCACTATTTATCTTGAAAGTGACACCATTTTTGTACATTAGTTGTATATACATATTTTCTATGTGAATTTGAGTATCGATGTTTTAAAATAATAACTAATTAAATTTGGTTAATTATAAATTAAATAATATTATTAGAGGAACCTGGACAAATCCAGAAAACAACTCCGGTCGGACATTTAAAATCTTGAAGCATGGGTTTTCTAAAGATGAAAAGAGAAAACTAAAATTACCAGTTCTGAAAAAATAATTCAAGGAGCCGACCCAAAAACATATTGAAGTTCCGTATCCCACTTTCTGCACTGCAGAAAACGAAAAGAGGATGAAAACAAAAAAAATGTGAAAAAAATCGAAGTTCCAATTTCCGCAATGTGAAAAGCAGAAATCAAGAAATAAGATAAAAAAAAATATGAGACAAATACTTTTCCGATTTCTGCATTCCACACTGTAGAAAGTGGAAGTCGAAAATACATAAAGTTTTATTACTAACTTGTAACTTGCGATTTCCATGTTCTGCACTACGGAAAGCGGAAGTCAGGAATCATGTTTAATTTGTAACTTTGTTTGCAATAATTCAGTTGTTTTTGGCCATTTGGAGGATTTGGGTACAGATCTAGATAAATTGTGGGCAGTTTTTTGGTTTTCTTTCATTTCATATGGGCATTTCATTCTATGGGTTTTGACCTTGACACTATTGGTGGGCAACCATTTCCTGGAAAAGAATAAATCAAAGTTTCAAAACAAGCTTACTGGAAGTGTGTAAACCATGAATTTTGTTATTAAGGGCTTTGTTCCATTATTTGTTAGATTCCCCAAGTGAAGTTCTAACCAATGGTGATTCCAAAGAGGTAGGAAACATTAATAGTATATGCCATATTTTGGTCCAGAACCGGTGGGTCGAACATTCCTAGTTCAGATCTCTGCCAAGTGAAGTTCTAACCAATGGTGATTCCAAAGAGGTAGGAAACATTAATAGTATATGCCATATTTTGGTCCAGAACCGGTGGGTCAAACATTCCTAGTTCAGATCTCTGCATATGTTACTGCGTGGATTATATTTTGTATTATTTCTATGAATCAGCACAAACATAGGAATCAAGATTTAGTTGTTGATTAAAATTATTTGTTTTTTGTATCCAAGTGCAAAAAGTGGGATGGGGAACTTGGATATGTTTTTTATTTTTCCTTTCCATTGTTTCCAATATGATTTCTGATTTGTTTGAAGTTTACCGAGGTCTCTCTCATTAAATTTCTAATTTATATATTGAAAGGCCATATTGAATTAGTTTTAGAATTACTTTTTAAATATTATACAATTTATATTAATGAATCATGAATAAGTATACCAATTAAACATATTTATTCATGATTCCTGACTTTCATACATACATTTTATATTTTATATTTATAAATTTAAATATAAATATATAAATAGGAATTCAATATGGCCTTTGTAGAATTTGAATTAAAATAAAAATCAATATATATCAATGAGAAAGAGGTCCTCCGCACTCTCACACCTTCCCGATTTCCGATTTTTGGTTCGGATTGCGGAAGTCGGCTCCTCCACTTATGAAACATGGTTCCTGCACTTTCATGCTTTTCCGATTTCTGATTTCCTAGGGATGCAGAAGTCAACTTCCATAATTTTGAAACTTGCAATTCTTCACTTTCCTGGGTTCCGCAATTCGCTCTGGATCACGATCTAAATATTTCAGGGTTAAAATGTTAATATAAATATACTTTTATCATTTAATTATCTTATTTTAGAATATAAATAAAAAGACAATTTATACACAATAGAACTCATGGATTTATAACTTATGTTCTCGATTGATTCTGGGAGTTGCATGTTCATATATTTCAGAGTTTGTATAATCATTTTAATGATTTTAATTACTAAATTATATTATTTATCTTAATCTTGTATTTCTTATTTTAAAAATTAAATGTTATTTTTATTTGGATAAATTAACTAAATAAATTAATATTTTAATAAATGGTATTAAAGTTAAAGACTAAATTCAAGAGAAGTATTGGTACGTTTAATGATAAAAATTAGAGATTCAATCAAAACATTTGTCAAAATAAGTAAAAATCGTTATTTTGTGGTAAAATTTTTATTCATTGACATTATAAAATTCATTTTAAACCTTGAATGATTAAAAGTTTGATGAACAATGCTTTAACCAATAAAAACATAATCTAACGTTAATCTAATAATGAAAAAGCTTTGGATACAAAGCCCATGGATTTTTATTATTATTTAAAAAATAAGATTTATTAGATTTTTTTATAAATAAGTTTAGAATGTTTATATTAAAGAGTTAAGTTCCTAATTTCCAGAAATGTTTGATATCAAATGTATATCAAACACTATTAGCTTAAATACTTCGCCATGGATGATTCATGAGGAACACTACTAAATGAATCCTCAGAATTTCAACGCTCTCTTAGTGAGCCCAAATCAAGTGCGACAACTCATTTTTTCAAGTAGATTTCACAAATTGCACAAACTATTTGGGGGGTTAGTTTTTTAGGTAGTTAAATTTTTTAATTTTTTAATTTTGTTGATGTGAGTTTTCCTACCATGTCAAAAGTTTATAATTTGACTATGTCAAAAGTCAAACCTAAATACGTTAGAGGTAGGTTATATGTATATTATTTTATATGTATTTACATGTAGACTATTTTTAATTGGTAATACAGATTTATTAAAATTGGGGTGGAGAGAGAGGATAGGGTTTAGGGATAATTAGGGAAATTAAAGAGAAAGAGAGGTATATGATGCGAGGAGACAGAAAGAAAGAGAGACTGTGGGTGGTAGGAGAGGGTGATTAGGAGGGAGAGAGAGAGGCAGAGAAAGAGTGAGGGAGAAAGAGGGAAAGAGAAGGGGGAGAGAGAGAAAGGGGAGAGGGAGAGAGAGAGGGGGTAGAAGGGGGGAAGAGAGAGAGGGAGAGAGAGAGGGGGTAGAAGGGGGGAAGAGAGAGAGGGAGAGAGAGAGGGGGTAGAAGGGGGGAAGAGAGAGAGGGAGAGAGAGAGGGGGTAGAAGGGGGGAAGAGAGAGAGGGAGAGAGAGAGGGGGTAGAAGGGGGGAAGAGAGAGAGGGAGAGAGAGAGGGGGGAGAGGGGGGAAGGAAAGAGGGAGATGTTGATGTAATTTTAATTGTAATTGTAACTTCGGAATGTATTCACTTGTATTTCTTATGTGTTGTAACCCAATGTTTATTCTGGGATGTATTTGTAATGTAATTGAGTCATGTCATGCCCCGATGTTCCTATCGAGAGGTTCTATAATGTAAACAAGTCATGTAAACTCATTATGGGTAACCCTCCTATTGGTCAAGGGTTAAAGTCCCTGCAGTTCTGGGGCACTAGGGTTATTAGACTCTCCTAGATAAGTCGGCCCTAGTAGGGTTTAGTCAAGTTGAGAGTTAGTATAAATAAAGAGCTAGCCTCTCTATTTAACACACACTCACTCACACTCAGTTGTAGCACATAGCTGAGGAAGAAGAAGACACTGGGGCAAGAAAGAAAGAGGTTACTGCTGTTGGAAGATCAACTTATTGTTTTGGGGTTTTAATTTTGGTCCTCATTCTATCTCTGAGGAAGTTGTGGGGATTTATCCATTTATGGTTTCCCTGAGGAAAAAAAAATTGTTCATTGTCTCTTATGTTTGATTGATGTGCTTGTTATTCTCTCAGTTAAAGATCCTGAATTAATGCTAGCTTAATGTTAAAAATATAGCATGCTATCAAAGCTAAACTAAGAATAAGACACTGTGCAGCTGCGGGAACTAGGGTTTACTACTTTGTGGATCTCTCTCCATAGATTTTCAGCAAGAAGGTTGGAATAACACACCTCCCTAGGGCACATCTTTCTGTCGAAGCAGAATCCAATTCTGAGGTTTTTCAGTTTTGGACCCGACACTGCTGGCGGAAATTAGGGCTTTCCATGGAAGTGGAATTTTTCAGTGAGCCCATGCTTGGATTGATCTCCTCCTCAAAATCGAAGTTTAGAGATCAAGATCAAATATTTTGGTTGGACAGAACTCCAAAAAATAAAAACCCTAATGTGCTTCTGAACCAACACTACAGAATTTCAGCTCCAAATCCAGATACGACATCTTGACCTGCTAAGATCTAAATATTTTGTATTTCCATTTAAGGTTCTCAATTAATATGTCTCATCATACCAAGCTTAATGAAAATATTGAGGGAGTTGATAACTTCCTAGCCTGGAAGTATAGGATCTCCCTGGTCCTGGAAGAAAATGAGTTGGATTCCTATATCAGTGAGGAGGTTCTAGTTCTAGAGGGAGATGAGGCTAAGGCCTTACATAAGAAGAAGTTGGTTATGGAAAAGAGGATCATTGCTGATTCAATAAAGGATCACCTCATACCATAGGTCTCCTCCCTAAAGACACCTAAATATATGTTTGATTCCCTAACCAAATTGTTTGAAGGGAAGAACATAAACCGGAAGATGACTCTAAGAAACCAATTGAAGAATGTAAAGATACAAAATGCAGAAACCATCCAGTCTTAATTTAATAGGGTATCTGGAAGCAGTAGATGAAGAAGTGGAGAATGCATAGATTGTAACGACNAGAAACCAATTGAAGAATGTAAAGATACAAAATGCAGAAACCATCCAGTCTTAATTTAATAGGGTATCTGGAAGCAGTAGATGAAGAAGTGGAGAATGCAGAGATTGTAACGACCACCTTGAATGGTCTCCCTAGATCACAGGACTCCTTTATTCAAGGAATCCATGCCAGAAAGAAGTTAGTCAAGTTCAGCAGACTATGGGAAGAATGCTCTCAAGAAGAATCTTGAATAGAAACTCGAGAAGAAAATATGGGAAGTGAAGATCAAGCTCTCATGGTACACTCCAAGAAAACCAGAAGAAGTTCTCATCACCCCAAAGGTAAGCACTCTCACAAAGATAACACTAGAAAAGATTTGTCTAGAATCAGATGTTATACATGTGACGAGAAATGACACTACACTAGAGAATGTCCTAGCAGAAGAAGTTCTCATCACCCCAAAGGTAAGCACTCTCACAAAGATAACACTAGAAAAGATTTGTCTAGAATCAGATGTTATACATGTGACGAGAAATGACACTACGCTAGAGAATGTCCTAGAAACAAAAATGTCTCTCATAAGAAGAAGGGAAACAAGAGAAGACATCATGCTCATGCTACAGAGGATGATGAGCCTTCAACAAAGAGAACCAGATATGAAAGTGAAGATTCTTCAAGTGATGAAGAATATGTTTTGATTTTCGCTCTCACAGGAAACATTACTCATGGAACCAATGATTGGATTATGTAAAGTGGGGCTTCCAAACATACGACAGGATTCAAGGAATCCTTTGTGAAACTATCATAACATGAATCACCTCACAAGGTGAAGCTTGAAGATGACTACCAGTATCTAATAAAAGGTAGTGGGGAATCCTCCTATAAGCTAGACTCTAGAAAGTCTATGACAATGAAGGAAGTATTGTTTGTACCAGGACTAAAGAAGAATCTCCTCTCCATATCTGCATTAGATGCAAAAGTAATGAGAGTTGCATTTATAGATGGTCAAGTCATCATGTGGCCAAAAGGAAAGACTATTGATGATGCAGTAGTGATTGGGGAACAAGAAGGAGTATTATACAAATTAAAGGGCCATCCAGAACAAGCCTTGGTCCATGACATAGAAGAGCCAAATAAACTTTGGCATAGAAGTCTTGTACATGTGCATTACAGAGCACTACCAATTGCAAGCAAAGTTGTTGAAGTTCTTCCAGAAATTCAAGCAAAACATGATGGGGTCTGCAAAGGATGTGCGAAAGGAAAGAAAAAAAATAAGACATTTCTAAGTAGTGAGAGCAAAGCAAAAGGAATCTTGGAAATCATCCACTCCGATGTATGCGGACCAATGTCATCAATATCACTAAGTGGGTATGTATACTATGTTTCTTTTATTAATGACTTTTCTAGGAAGACATGGATTTACTTCATGAAAAAAAAAGATGAAGTATTCAACAAGTTCAAGGAATTCAAATCCTTGAATGAGAATCACATAGAAAAGAAGATCAAGACCTTTCGATCAGATAATGGTGGAGAATTCACATCAAATGAATTCAAAGAGTTATTCAAAGACTCAGGGATTAAGAGGGAGTTTTCCACCTCATATAATCCACAACAGAATGGGATTGCAAAAAGGAAGAATAGAACTATCATGGAAGCTGCAAGAGCTATGCTTCGTGATCAAGATCTTCCTATGCATCTATGGGAAAAAGCTGCCACAACAATGGTGTATGTACAGAACTTTAATCCACACAGAGTACTTGAGAACAAGACACCTGAAGAAGTCTTTTTCGACAAGAAACTAGAAGTCAGCCATCTCATAATATTCGGCTATCCAGTGTACATACACATTCCAAAAGAGAAGAGGACAGAATTAGATCCTTAAGGAAAGAAGGGTATATTTGTGGGATACTCTGAAAGCTTGAAGGCTTACAGAATATACTTCCTAGGATTCAAGAAGATTGACATCAGTGGGGATGTAACATTTGATGAAGACACGACTTACAAAAAATCCAGAAAGAGACCTGCTAAATAACCTAAAGAAATAGAAGCACCCAAGATTCATGATACAACCATGAATGAAGAAACTCAAGAACAAGATCAATAATTTGAAGAAAATCAAGAAACTGTAGATCCACCTTAGGAGAATAATCCTCATAAGAGGAAACCTGCTTGGGTACAAGAAGCTATACAAGGTGGAGAAAGATATGGGGCTCCAGAAGAGAATCACAGAGAAAGAAATAGGACCAGATCCTGCTCCGGGTATGTAGCATTATTATGTGATTTCATCGATAAAGAACCTTCTAATTATGAAGAAGTGACAGAACTAAAATAATGGAAGGATGCTATGATCAAAGAGTATCAATCGATCATGCAGAACAATTTTTGGGATGTTGTCCCAAGACCAGAAGAGAAGTCTGTCTTAACTTCCAAATGGATCTACAAGATCAAGCATGCTGCAGATGGTAGCATTGAAAAATATAAAGCAATATTTGTTGCTCATGGTTTCTCCTAGAAAGAAGGAATAGATTATGAAGAAACTTTTGCACTTGTATCCAGATACACTTCCATCAGATCAGTACTTGCTCTGGCTATAGTGATGAAATGGAAGATACACCAAATGGATATCAAGACTGCTTTCTTGAATGGTGTAGTGGAAGAGGAAGTGTATGTAGAGAAGCCACTCAGTTTTGAGACATGTTCTCATGTATGTATATTGAATAAATCCCTGTACGATTTGAAACAGGCACCTAGGACATGGTACGGTAGAATTGATAGATTTATATCTAGTTTGGGCTTTACCAAAAGTAAAGCAAATTCCAACCTTTACTACAGGGTTGAAAATGGAAACCCAGTGATGCTCCTACTATATGTAGATGATCTGTTTGTAACAGGTATGGATGGGTTGATTGCTGATACAAAGAGGAAGTTTGCTGCCGAGTTCGAAATAAAGGACTTGGGTATGATGCAGTATTTTCTAGGCATGGAGGTGTGGTAGAATGCAGTTGGAATTTTCCTGGGACAAGGGAAATATACAGTAGAGATCCTAAAGAGATTTGGGATGATGGACTGCAAGGCCATGACCACCCCTATGGCATCGAACATGAATCTATTGAGTGATGCTTCATCAGAGATGGTTGATGCTACGATGTATGGTCAGATGATTGGTTCCTTGATGTACTTGACGAACACGAGACCAGATATTTGCTTTGCTATGAACACCTTGAGCCAGTTCTTGACAGATCCGAGACATGTTCACTTGATTGCTGCAAAGCATATTCTGAGGTACTTGAAGGGTACAGTTTATTATGGGCTCAAGTATGAGACAAGTCAGAAGATTAACCTAGAGGGTTATGTTGATTCAGATTGGGCAAGCAATGCCATCGAGAGGAAGAGCACTTTAGGGTGTTGCTTCAGTATGGGATCAAGTGTGATCTCTTGGTTTAGCAGGAAGCAATCCCATGTGGCACTGAGTATAGCTGAAGCAGAGTATGTCGTAGCTTGTTCAACTAGTTGTGAGGCAGTATGGCTAAGGAAGATACTATATGATTTATTTGATCTCTAGTTGGATGCTACTTGCATATATTGCGACAACCAAAGTTGCGTGAAGTTGTCGAAGAACTCGGTGTTCCATGACAAGTTGAAGCATATCGAGATCAAGTATCACTATATCAGGGATATGGTGTAGAGGGGAGTAGTGAAGCTCCAGTATGTTGCGAAGGACGAACAAATAGCTGATGTGTTGACGAAGCCATTGGCTAGAGTGAAGTTTGAGTAATTTAGGGAGAAGCTTGGTGTTTTCCACATCGAGGTTCCTTCCAAGGGGAATTGATGAGTCCGTGAGCCATTCTGACATGGTTAGAGGATTGGTTCCTTCCATGGTTAGATGTAAGGGCTGAGCCATTTTGTCATGGTGAGAGCATTGGTTCCTTCCATGTCATATATGAGTGCTAATCCATTCTAATATGACTGTATGATTGGTTCCTACATGATCATATATAAGGGATATTGCCATTCTTGGAATGGAGGTGCTTGGTCAGTTACCAAAAATACTCAGTCTAGGACTGAGGTCCNAATATGACTGTATGATTGGTTCCTACATGATCATATATAAGGGATATTGCCATTCTTGGAATGGAGGTGCTTGGTCAGTTACCAAAAATACTCAGTCTAGGACTGAGGGCCTTTCTGATACTACTATAAGATGTAGTCTTACATGATCAGATGTGAGCACATGGCCATTCTGATGTGATTGAGGGATGTGTTCCCACTTGATCAGATATAAGGGTTGTTGCCAGTTACTAGGAAAGCTCAGTCTGGGACTTAGGGTCATTCTGATATGACTGTGGGATGTGTTCTCACATGATCAGTTATGAGTGCATGGCCTTTCTGATGTGATTGAGGGATGTGTTCCCACTTGATTAGATATAAGGGATGTTTCCATTCTCTAGGAGAATGGAGGCACCTGGTCAGTTACCAGGAACCCTCAGTCTAGGACTGAGTGCCCTTCTGACATTGTTAGAGGATTAAGTTCCTTCCATGGTTAGATGTAAGTGATGTGCCTTTTCACAGATGGTAGTAGGTGTGTCCTACCATGCTGGTGATTGTAAGTGTTGTGCCTTTTCACAGATGGTAGTAGGTGTGTTATACCATGCTGCTGATTGTAAGTGCTGAGCCTTTCCATGGATGATAGTAGGTGTGTCCTATCATGCTGGTGGATGTGAGTGCCGTTCCTTTCCATAGAGGATAGTAGTTGTGTCCTATCATGCTGGTGGTTGTAAGTGCTGATCCTTTTCACAGATGATAGTAGTGGCGTCCTATCATGCTAGTGAATGTGAGTGATGGGCCTTTCTAATGTGATTATAGGATTGGTTCCTACATGATCAGATGTGAGTGTTGGGCATGCCTTTTTGACATGGTGTTGGATGTGTTCCTCTCATGGTCAGATGTAAGTGCTAGGTGGGCCATTCTAACTTGGTGTCAGATATAAGCGCTGAAGAAGACCTACATGGAGGCTAGGCCTACAACTAGCATGAAAAAGGGTCGGCTCTGTAGAACTTCTTGTGATGAGAAGAATCATGAGATAGCACCCATGATGACCTAGTGATGATGATCTAGTAGTGACGATCCAGATCCAGTGATGATCCAGATCCAGTGATGATGTCCAATGATGATCTAGATCCAATGATGATGATCTAGATCCAGTGATGATCTAGATCCAGTGATGATCCAGATCCGATGATGAATATGACTTGAAGAAGAAGATGACTTGAAGATGAAGATGATGACAACTCGATGATGATCCAGATGATACAGAGAAGAAGACTTGTGCTGATAAATTGTGTCGAGAGAATACCTTCCTAGTTAAGAGGGAGTGTTGATGTAATTGTAACTTCATAATGTATTTATTTGTATTTCTTATGTATTGTAACCCTATGTTTATTTTAGGATGTATTTATATTGTACTTGTGTCATGTCATTCCCCAATGTTCCTATCAGGAGGTTCTATAATGTAAACAAGTCATGTCAAGTCATTGTGGGTAACCCTCCTATTGGTCAAGGATTAAAGTCCCCGCAGTTTCGGGGCACTAGGGTTATTAGACTCTCCTAGAGAATTTGTCCCTGGTAGGGTTTATTCAAGTCGAGAATTAGTATAAATAGAGAGCTAGCCTCTCTATTTAACACACACTCACTCACACTCAGTTGTAGCGCATAGTTGAGGAAGAAGAAGACACCGAGGCAAGAAAAAAAGAGGTTACTGCTGTCGA
>LPNX010800837.1:5107-37832 GCA_001517045.1 Pseudotsuga menziesii | reverse complement strand
ATTTGTCCAATTCTTGGCACCGGATTTCCCATTTGTATTGTTCCCTCAGGTGAGCCTGGGAGGACCCTAATACTGCAATGTGAGTGATTTCTGTCGACAAAAATTAAGAACTGTTAATTCATTGCTCTCATTTGCCTGGGTCAGTGGTTTGTAGGTAGGAGCATATATCTTTAGGATTGAAAAGGATCTTGAAAATAAAACCATTTCTTTTATTATGAGAATGAATTGGTTGATTGCAAGGATAACCGATAACTGTCTCTGATGCCAAGGCAAGTGCCAGAGATTTGTATACCACTGAGGTTTCTTACCTGATTTGTTATATGTTTACAGACAAAGAGTGCTATTGTGTATAAGGATCTTCCAATGATCGACAAACATGCTCTTTTTCAACTAGCTAATGTGATCAACAGTGTCAGGGAGAGCTTTGAGAGCTATCAGTTCTATAAAATTTTCCAGGTAATATTTCTTAGATGCTTCTGAATAGAGCAATGTTTGGCAAATATTAATAAAGTTATTCACTCTTCAATTAATTAATTTGGCTCTTTGAAGACACGGTCAACATTGATCCCTAAGAGTGACATGGCTTCCGCTTGGTGCTTCATTGGTCTTGTCACCCATGGGTCTTCCACTTGGGGGTACTATGGTCTTGTTGCATTTGGACGTTATGCATCTATCCTTTGATTTCGGATTTCTTTCACTCATTGGGAAGCTGTCATTGTGTGCTATCCCTTGGGGCATTCAATTTTGCTGACAAATTGTTCAATTTGGACAAATAACTTTGATTTATCCTACTTCTTTGCCTCTGAGCCAAAAAACTTGGTATTTTTTTGACCTGTCAATGTACTAAGCCAACTTTGCTTTCTTATCCCTTCTGGAAATAGGGCTAGCACTTGATACACCAAATTAGACTATGCAACTTTTTTATTATGGAGTTTCATTAATCAAAAACCATTTGGGGTATTATTGGTTTTGCCATCACCTTGAAAGTAAATATTGAACTAATTACTACTTTAGTATTTGCTAGTGGATTCTTGTAGCAAGGGATTTATTAATTACTATTTGCTAGTGGATTCTTGTAGCAAGGGACTTACTAATTACTATCTGCTAGTGAACTAATTACTAATTGTAATCTTTTGTAATCTGAGAAAAATAAACAATCTATTAGTGGGAGGTTTCAACCTTAGAGGATATGTTCAATTGGTTTGTTTTTTAAGATTCAAGAAACATTATGTTTCACTTACATCCTGATGATCTTCCATGTTCAGGAACTGGGCTCAACACTTGTTCAAACTATGATTTATTAAGATAAGATAAGATAATTTTATTAATGTAGAGGTGTTTGATGAATCTGGATGATTTTTCACAAAGCATTGTTAATTATAGTGTTTTTGAATCTAGTTTTTGATATTATATAATTGGTTATCTTTATTCCTGCAATTTTTTTTTCAGAAATCTGTACTGGTGATGGCTATTTTGTTAGTTATTTGTACTCACAGAGCTAATGTCTTGTCTTGTTGAATTACAAGCATTGGCAGATTATCATGTATACCTGTCTTTTGTTTTTCATCATATAAAGACTTGAATAATTTTCTCATTCATTACTTTGGTTGACAAACAGCATATTGGTGACTTCACCTATCCCAGATTGGCTGATTTTGGTGCTGCTATATCTGGGGCAAACAAGCTATGCTGGTGTGGCATTATGATGATGTTCTAATTTCTTTTCCCTTTCAGAGATTATAAAGACCTGTATGGTTTGTGGAGAAATCAGTTTTCCATGTACAATATAGTCAGTTTGAGAGGTTTTGTTTTCCAAATTTTACTTCACTTTCAAGGTAATATTTCATAACGGACTTTTTACTTCTGGTTCCTTCTAGTTTATAAACCATCTAGTCACAATAACCATGTTTTACAAATAAGTAGTGCCATTCGATAATGTGCATCTTTAATGGAATAGACTCTTATGTGCAGCTGTACAGTTCTTCCCATTCAATTCTTTTGGAAAGATTCGAAATAAAGAAGGCATTGACTACTGATGTTCATGTAATGTTATCCTGATTGTATAAAGCTTCTTGTTAGCAGCTTCTTGTTCTGGCCCGCAGACAGGTCTTTCTGCGTCAGTAGTCCATTTGTTGGTGGTCCAAGAAGTGGAGCACAATTGAAGTATATTTTCTGTAACATGTAGTTTTGGAGATTGTCAGTTATAATCAAAAGTTTGCACTGCGTCAAAACATTCTCCTTGTATTATTCTGTAAAGTTCCTTCTCATTTCAGAAGGAAAAGTTCATTCTTTGTTTTCTGCATATTATCTGCTTACATGTGAGGAAATCCTACAGTATGTAAGTTTTTCTGCAAAACGGCAATTGCTGGGAAATGGTGTGACTAAGTCTGTTTTCACATTTGGCATACTTCTGTGTGCTTAATGATCATGTAGCATCGATTTATTTTTTTGCAAAATATGTAATAATATTATGATATGTTCTTAACAATATATGGTGGTTTATATGTTGACATTGGATTCTTCCAGAAGCTCTACGTGTGAAGGATTAAAAACAAATTAGCACTGAAGGCTGAAAGTTGTTGGAAAACATTTGGTAATGGATGTCACACGACTTTCAAAATAATTTCCTTCTGCTGTATGTATGTAGGACTCTTTGTTGCGTTTCATTATATTTTGGAATATTGCTACAATTAATCCTTCTTTCACCGACCCTTTCTCTTCTTTAAACGCTCAACAAATTATGCGTTGATGTGAAGAAACGAATTTTGTCTGCCAGTGTTTTGTTTTGATAGCAATACTGTAACTTGTTGATTTAACATGACTACAGTAATGTATGCTGCAACCAAAAACCCTATACCCTAATGCGTGCAGCAACCCTAAACCCCAACTTTTAAAGCCCTGGCTAGCGCATGAATTGAACTGTAGATTCCTTCTAGCAAAAATTGCCTGTTGGTAAATAAACTGCAAATAAAACTGAAGAGAATCCTGTCGTATGACACGATATAATGTGCAGGGAAGACATCTTTCAGTATTGTGAGATTTAATATAGAATACAATAAAGTATTTCTAGGATTTCTGAGATGAAGCGTTACAGTTTTAATCTTTAAAAAGTTGTACTTTACAATATATTTAATTTTTAATTATATTCTAAAACAACAGGTAACCGATTGCTTGCATATACATTGGGAGAGGTCACATTGCACTTTTATGCAAAGCTGCCTTTCTAGTTAAGTAGCGCTTCTTCTTTTGTACAATCACCCCAGAGTTTATTGAAAAATTAAAGTACAAGCTACCATTCTCAGGAACAACTTTGGTTTCCTCTAGTCACTTGGAAAATCTGTTTAGCTCTTTTCACCGTGCTTCACCTATGGTCCATAACATTCTCATATTACATCTCGATTCAGGTGAAACCTATTTAGCTGTTACAGTTTAAAATTTATGAATTGGAGTAGTGAGTTAATAGGAATAACTGTTTGTGTTTTAAATGAAACAAGTGGGTATGGTTGGTAGGGTTTAGAAATATTACCCAACTCTATGGAAAGTGTAATTTGGTTTTTGCAAGTCAAGCCATTTATTTGGTATGGTCAGCTTTTAGAACAATAAACGGTTTCTAAAATATTGAACTTGGGCAAGAAAATGTGTGGAAGTGCACGAGCACTCTCTTTCAAATTCGGAGCTGTAAGAGACTTGTATAAATACCAAGCACATCCAACCTGTCCAAGAATTCTGATTTATAGGTCATATATCTTGATTCAGGTGAAGCCTACTTAGATATAACATTCTAAATTTTATGAGTTAGAAAATTGAACGTTAATAGTGATAGCTATCAATACTTCAAATGAAAATAGTGTGGTAGTAGTGACATAAAATAGTGTGGTAGTAGTGACAATTTCGAGATATTTTTTAAAAAAAAAATTTNAGTTAGAAAATTGAACGTTAATAGTGATAGCTATCAATACTTCAAATGAAAATAGTGTGGTAGTAGTGACATAAAATAGTGTGGTAGTAGTGACAATTTCGAGATATTTTTTTAAAAAAAAATTTCCACAGGCGTCGCTTAAGCGATGGTTTCCTCTGTTGCTTTTTCGACGCCTTTCTCTGGATTTTCGTCGCTTTTCCGACGCCGTTTTTGATCGCCGTCGCTTATCCGACAGTTGCAGGTGTCGCATATCCGACGCCTTACGTTGATCTNTTTTCGACGCCTTTCTCTGGATTTTCGTCGCTTTTCCGACGCCGTTTTTGATCGCCGTCGCTTATCCGACAGTTGCAGGTGTCGCATATCCGACGCCTTACATTGATCTTCGTCGCTTAAGCGACGGTTATGGAGGCTATTTTTCAAAAAAAAAATTCTACCGTCGAAAATATTCTGTCGCTTAAACGACACTTTACATTTAAGCGACGGTTATGTAGGTGTCACTTAAGCGACGGTTATTTAAGTGTCGGATAACCGACGCCAAGTTTCCGACGCTTAAGAAAAAATCAAAGTGTCGTACATGCGACAGGAAAGTGTCGAAAATCCGACATGACGGCCGTCGGATTTTGGGTCGAAATGTAGTAGTGTTTTATGTCAATATTCCTAAATTCTACATTCATAACTTTGATTTCAAAAAAAGATAATCCTGAATATTTTTTATGACTCCAAACCTACTTCTCTCTGTAATCTACTATACAATTTTGTGACTAAAGTTATTGTTGACCAGTTGAAACCTAAAATTTCAGAGGCAATATCCAATGAACAATTTGGATTCTTATCCAACCGACATATCTTAGATGCTATTGAGACAATTCAAGAATGCCTAAATTCTATTAAAACAAAAAATATTAGATTCGTGGTGATGAAAATTGACTTAGCAAAGGCTTATGATAAAGTCAATTGGGATTTCTTAAGACTGGTTTTTCTTCAGATTGCTTTGCCTAAGAAAGTGATGAGATGGATTATGTCATGTGTCTCTACTACAAATTTTGCAGTCCTTATCAATGGATCTCCTACCTATTTCTTTAGAAGCACAAGAGGTATTAGACAAGGTTGTCCTTTATCTCTTTTGTTATTTTTAATTATGATCGAGGGACTAAGCAAAATGATCTCTAAAGTTTGATTTGAAGGTCTGATTTCATGTATAAAATTATCAAATATTGTAAAAATTACTCATTTTCTCTTTGTAGATGATGTAATCTTTTTTGGATTGGATAAAATTGAGTATTGGAAGGTTTTGCACTCTATTTTGGATCTTTTTTTGCAATACCACAAGTATGGAAGTTAATGCAAAAAATACTTGCATTTATACTAATAAGATTCAAGCAAAGCTTATAACTGATTTGGGAAATTGATTTCAGTATAAGTTTGATCAGTTGGAGGATGGGTTCAAATATTTGGGTTTTTGTTAAAACCTAACAACTATCATGTGAAGGATTGGTTCTGGTTGATAAACAAGATAATAATAAAAATTCAAATTGGTCTTATAGATTTCTATCTCTGGGTGGTAGGCTTACCTTAATTAAGGATACTCTGCAAAGTATCCATGTATACTAGTGTTCATTGGTTAAGCTTCCAATTTCTATCATAGAAAATATTTTTCTTTTCTTATGCACAGGGGCAAGATCAGAAAGAAAGTTTCAGTTGGCATCATGGGAGACCGTCGCCTCTCCAACCCATATGGGTGGTGGTGGCATAAAACAATTGTCAGTTTTAAACACTACACTTTGCTTAAAAAACCTATGGAGGTGTCTTTGTTATAAAATTCTATGAAGTAAGGTGATGAAATCCAAATATTTGAAGAAAATATCAGTTAGAAATTGGATCAAACTGATAGGATTTTATTCAAATGGAGCCTCACCGATATGGAATAGTTTTCTCAAAGTGATACATTGGTTGAAAAGGGGGATCAATTGAGATATTGGTAATGGTAAACATGTTATCATTCGAGTAGATCCTTTTGTTGGGGACAAAGAGGTTTTTTCTCTGCCAAATGAAATTCTTGATCATCTTGAATGGATCAACATGAGTACTTTGGACAAATTAAAGAGACCAAAATAGTCGATCTTAAAGGGTGGTTACTGGATTAATGTAAGAGACTTGGGTCTGACCGGTGAATGGGATATATGTTAGGAATGTTATATTGATATTCTAAAATAGGCAGGGGTGAGACTTAAAACTAATAATGATAATTTGGTTTGGTCATAGAATAAGAAAAATGGCACCATCATTGCTAAATTGGCATATGCATTTATAGAAAAAAANGGCAGGGGTGAGACTTAAAACTAATAATGATAATTTGGTTTGGTCATAGAATAAGAAAAATGGCACCATCATTGCTAAATTGGCATATGCATTTATAGACAAAAATGTTGAAATATTTAACTTCAAAGGATATTCTAAATGTATTTTACTGATGTAACCCAAGGGAGATGTTATTATTCCTACGTCGGGGTGTTACTATTGTAAATGGTCATCATAGAGTCATGAGGTAAATCCTCCATTGCAAGTCAGGTCATTAGAACCCTAATGAATAATATAAAATACTTTTTTGAGTCTTCCTAGGTGAAGTCGACCCAGATAGTTTAGTGGGGCTGACTTGTTTAGGGTAAAATTCAGTTGGCTCAATGTGTATAAATATAAGAGTTGTGATTCTTATTTGAACACATACTCACTCACTTTTATAGAGGATAGGAGAGAGAGAGATACATATAAGCAAGGTGGAGAATACCTATTTTTGGGTTATATCTTATATATATTATACAAAGGAAGTTTTGTTGGGTTTTCTTCCCCTTGAGGGTTTCCCAGGATAAATATTGTGTCTATCTTTTGATTTTGTTTCTTTTAGTGATTCTGCATATGCTATTGTTGTCAATTTGTATTGAACACTAATGATATCTAGTATAACATTTGAAATCTTAACATGGTATCAGAGCTAGCCTGAATAGGACAAATTTCACAAGGTGAAACTCTATCTCTTCTACCTTCGGAAGGAATTAGGTTTTCTGCAAAATTTGGAATTTGGAAGATTTTATTGCATAGAAAGTTGTTCCTCCCTAGAGTGTATTTATTGATCCCAAGATCAAAGTTTTTCGGTGGTTGAATCTTCGAGAAATCCAAACCCTAGTTTGGACATGAACGAAACATTCTATCTAACTCTAGTGTGTATGCTACTTGATTAAGAATAATGGCCAAAGATACTTTTATTTAGCAAATATGCTTTTAAGATTCTTTTTTTGATTGGTTAGAATTATGTGCATGGCCCAACAAATATTATTTTTTATTGGAAATATGATGGATGAGTTAGAAATCAGAAAAATATTTAGCTAGAATATTAGATATCCAATGAGTTTTCAAGCAAGAAGATGGGTCACACGTAGGTTGAACATGAGTTAGGCACCAAAAGTTCTAACTGAAGGTGGGTTAAGAGCAGGTCACAAATCTCTAGATTCTACATCGCATTAAATCAGCGTTGTCTGGAACATTAATAAACCTACAATTATAATTATTTGTTATTTCTACATTTTTTTTGTACGTATTTAAGATGCAGGTGGTGCATTTAGTAGAAAATGATTTTGAATTTGTGAATCAAGCTGTTCAATTTGATATCTAATTTGGTGGGTAACTTCAAAAAATTCAATGGATGGAATTGAGAGAGTTACTTAAACAACTCATTAGCCTAGCTTTGTTAAAAAAAATATACTACAGTTTTCCATTGTTACGAAAAATATACTGTAGTCTTCCATTGTTAAGAAAAATATACTGTAGTTTTCCATTGAATATACACCAGTTACTTTCTCTATATTCCATTTTATTGAAGTTACCTCATTCTAAAGAATCAAGTATTCTATATTTTGTTCGGGTTGGAAAAGTACTTCTCAATATTCTGATGATGACAAATTGACAATGTGCTTAAGGTAGGGAATGTAAGCCATGGTAGAAATTCCCATTATGAATTGCAGTAATTTATGAATATCATTTTTCTGACAGCCTATAAGGGCCTAGTATAACTATGAAAATAATTTACAATTTTGCTAGTCATCTAATTTTCTAAAATTCTAAATGATAGTTTTTCATTTTCCCATACCTCAACCTGTCATACACGTCCTGAACTAATTGAGTGTCAAATACGTCATGTAATATTATAAACCTGTAAATGGTGGTTTTTTATTTTCCATACCTATCATATACGTTCAAAATTTTCAACTGAGTGTCAAATACGTCACTTAAAGAGGAAAAATGTTCTATAGGCCATCACATTCTATGATACGATGAACCTGAATCGAGTTTTATTCTAACGACATTGAGAATGATTGCATCACCTAGACGTGGACTCAAAATTTTCTCATGATTAACCACTTTTTTTCCACGTTTCAATTATTCGAAGGGCCAACACATTACACATATCTAGATTTGCCCTGACCCCATGGATTCCTTCCTAGGAGCTACATTCAATTACCAATCATCCTGCTTCTTATGGAATATTGATAAATAGGGGTCATTGTTATCAATAGGCTATGTATTGGCTCCATTCTCTGAGTTTGTTAATTTTTGTCCAGTATGGCGACAATTGTGCACAAATTTGATTTCACTGATAGTATGAGTGAAATGGGTAGAATTGGAAAGAATTGAAGATAGTCTCATCTGGGTTCAATGGATTTAATTCACAATTCCCCACCACTTATCATTTTTATGTTCGTTTGGGAGACCTTTCCCATCACTCAGTGAAGTCTTTCCTGCACTGAGTAAGCACCCTGTCCCTCTTCAACAACCCAAGAATTCCCTCTCGGTGGCATAGTAGGATTGATTTCCTCAATTTGAACTATTAATGTATCCATATCACAGGGGTATTGCATGTTGTTTTCTACTAAGCCATTTTTGTCTCAGCATTTCTCTCTTCCTTATCATTGTTTTCTTCTTTCATTGGCATTTACCTTCTCTCCTTAGGATACATCTCATGCAATGTGTATCACTATTATAATTTTTCTATACTCACATCTCCCAGCCAGATCATCAGAAAGAAACTTCCTCTTCCACTCCCTTTCTACCCTTAGTCTTGATACATATCCACTTCAGCCATGTTTTTCTCCCTATGTTGCACTACCATGTTATTCTTGTTCCACAGTAGTTGGTATCATCATTTGAATCCAGGACAATAGAGCAGAGGACAGGTTGGGTCGAGGCTGAATCAACATTTTAGTTTCACTCTAATGAATTCCACTTGTAACATGGTCAATCCAACCCTTGAGGTATATAAATAGAATGTAAGACAATAGAGCAGAGGACAGGTTGGGTCGAGGCTGAATCAACATTTTAGTTTCACTCTAATGAATTCCACTTGTAACATGGTCAATCCAACCCTTGAGGTCTATAAATAGAATGTAATAGGTAGTAGGGATAGTTATTATTGAAGGAGTTGTTTGATGTTACTGATTCAACTATAAACTAGCCCTCTGATCTGTAATGAAAGCATAATATAATAAAAAATTATCTTGGGCCCCTTTCAAAACTTTATTGAGTATCGATCTGGTTATATTTGTGTATTATCTCTATTTTTTCATGGGAATGTATTATATCTATTATGTTCTCATTTATTTAGTTCTGTAAGGAAGGATGATGATTTATATTATAATAAAAGAGATACAAATGATACAAACTTGCAGAACCATGAGACTAGTATCCAAACAACTATCAAATTCAACCTCTTTTCTAAGTTGTCCCTGTCATGCAAAAATTCTATAAATACAAGATTTACTAGAGAAACTATGATTCTCGTGAACAAGAAACCAACATTTACAGTTGTTATATTCCCATTTGAGATGTTGGATGCATTCTTATTTCACAACAAAATTTTTTATGTGTAAAATTAAAACTATACTAGTCTAATTAGGTTTAGTATGCCTGAACAGACACTTTGTAGTTTGAATCAGTGAATTTGGATTTATAAGCATGTTGGGTGTGCATTTGGGTGAAGCAATCCAAAATTGACTTGTTTCCGTAAAATGCACTCACATGCCTGATTTCTTTGTCAAATTCAAAAAATAAAATAGGAGAGTGTTTTTTTATTATTTCTCACCTTTTAGAAGTTTAATATTTCCAATTTTTTACTTGAAACTTTCCCCTTTAGAATGTTTCTCCAAGCAGGCATAGTTTTCCTTTGGTGTGCATTTAGTCAAAACATTTACGAGTGTGAATAATAACTTTGCCACAATATTAGAAGAACTTATTCATGGATAATTAGGCTCATAAATGTGTATATATGCCAAATTCCAAATTTTAGGCCTAGAGTGTACTTCGATTGCCATTGTTGTACATTTTTAGTTCTCGCCATGAAAAATTGACAAATACTATCAATAGTTATTTTGTATGACTTGGATTTTACTGTAGATCAAAAAATTTATGGAAATGAGTACAAGAGTTTGTAGAAAATGTTGCTATGTCTATTTTATAGTGCAATTTATTCAATATAACATGAAATGCAAGCCAATGTGTGCATTTCCTTAAGGGACTCAACCTAGATTTTTACCATGTGGAAAACACATAAATTTGGAGTTTCCTCGCAGAGCATAAGTTTTTATGTCTAAAATTTAAACTTTGAAAGATTATTTAGGTTTTTTATGTGTGAACAAACACTTTGTGGTTTGAATCAGTGAATTTGGTTTGTAATGCATGTGGGGCGTGCATTTGAATGAAGCAATCCAAAATTGACTTGCTTCAGTAAAATGCATGTGCATGCCTTATTTCTTTGTCAAATTCAATGAATAAAATTTGAGAGTATTTTTTATATTATTCCTCACCTTTTAGAATTTTAATATTTCCAATTTTTTACCTGAAACTTTCCCCTTTGGAATGTTTCTCCAAGCAAGCATTGTTTTCCTTTGGTGTGCATTTAGTCAAAAAGTTTACAAGTCTGAATAATAGCTTTGCAAGTATACTAGAAGAACTTATTCATAGATAATTAGGCTTAGAAATGTACATATATTCCAAATTTCATACCTAGAGTGTATTTCGATTGGCATTGGTGTGCATTTCTGGTTCTTGCCATAAAAAATTGGCAAATACTATCAATTGTTGGTTTGAATGCCTTGAATTTTACTATAAATCATACAGTTTATAGAAATGAGTACAAGAGTTTGTAGAAAATTTTGGTATGTCTATGTTATAGTGCAATTTACTCAATATAACATAAAATGTAGGCCAATGTGTGCATTTCCTCGAGGGACTCAACAGTGATTTTTACCATGTGGAAACCACATAAATTTGGAGTTTCCTTGCAGAGCATAAGATTTTATGTCTAAAATTTAAAATTTGAAAGCTTATTTGAGTTTTTATGCCTGAACAAACAGTCTATGGTTTGAATCAGTGAATTTGTCTTTGTAATGCATGTTGGGTGTGCATTTGGGTGAAGCAATCCAAAATTGACTTGCTTCAGTAAAATGCACACACATGCCTGATTTCTTTGTCAAATTAAAAGAATAAAATAGGAGAGTGTTTTTCTATTATTCCTCACCTTTAATAAGCTTTATATTTCAAATTTTTTACCTGGAACTTTCCCCTTTGGAATGTTTCTCCAAACATGCATAGTTTTCCTTTGGTGTGCATTTAGTCAAAAAGTTTACAAGTGTGAATATTATCTTTGCAACAATACTAGAAGAACTTATTCATGGATAATTAGGAACAAAAATGTATATATATTCCAAATTCCAAATTTCATACCTAGAGTGTACTTCAATTGGCATTGGCGTGAATTTCTGGTTCTGGCCATGAAAAAGTGACAAATTCTATCAATTGTTGTTTTGCATAACTTGGATTTTACTGTAGATCATACAATTTACATAAATGAGTACAAGAGTTTGTAGAAAAAGTTTCTATGTCTATGTTATAGTGCAATTTATTCAATATAACATGAAATGCATGCCAATCTGTGCATTTCCTCAAGGGACTCAACAATGATTTTTACCATGTGGAAAACATATAAATTTGGAGTTTCCTTGTAGAGCATAAGTTTTTGTATAAAATTTAAAGTTTGAAAGATTATTTAGGTTCTTTATGCCTGAACAGACACTATGTGGTTTGAATCAGTGAAATTGGCTTTGCAATGCATGTTGGGCATGCATTTGGGTGAATCAATCCAAAATTGACTTGCTTCAATAAAATGCACGTGCATACCTNACACTATGTGGTTTGAATCAGTGAAATTGGCTTTGCAATGCATGTTGGGCATGCATTTGGGTGAATCAATCCAAAATTGACTTGCTTCAATAAAATGCATGTGCATACCTGATTTCTTTGTCAAATTTAAAGAATAAAATAGGAGAGTGTTTTTTTTTCTTATTCCTCGACTTTAAGAAGTTTAGTATTTCCATTGTTTTACTTGAAACTTTCCCCTTTGGAATGTTTCTCCAAGCATACATAGTTTTCCTTTGGTGTGCATTTAGTCAAAAAGTTTACAAGTGTGAATAATATCTTTGCAACAATACTAGAAGAAATTATTCATCGATAATTAGGCTTTGAAATGTGCATATATTCCAAATTCCAAATTTCATACCTAGAGTGTACTTTGATTGGCATTGGTGTGCATTTCTGGTTCTAGCCATGAAAAATTGGCAAATACTATCAATTGTTGTTTTGCATGACTTGGATTTTACTGTAGATCATACAATTTATAGAAATGAGTACAAGAGTTTGTAGAAAAGGTTGGAATGTCTATGTTATAGTGAATTTTATTCAATATAACATTAAATGCATGCTAATGTGTGCATTTCCTCGAGGGACTCAACTGTGACTTTTACCATGTGGAAAACATTTAAATTTGAAGTTTCCTTACAGAGCATAAGTATTTATGTTTAAAATTTAAACTTTGAAATCTTATTTAGGTTTTCTATTCCTCAACAGACACTCTTTGGTTTGAATAAGTGAATTTGACATTGTAATGCATGGTGGGTGTGCATTTGGGTGAAGCAATCCAAAATTTACTTTCTTCAGTAAAATGCACGAACATGCTTGATTTCTTTGTCAAATTCAATGAATACAATAGGAGAGTGTTTTTTTATTATTCCTCACCTTTCAGAAGTTTAATATTTCCATTTTTTACCTAAAACTTTCCCCTTTGGAATGTTTCTCCAAGTAGGCATAGTTTTCCTTTGGTGTGCATTTATCAAAAAATTTACAAGTGTGAATAATAGCTTTGCAAGAATACTACAAGAACTTGTTCATGGATAATTAGACTCAGAAATGTGTATATATTCCAACTTCCAAGTTTCATAACTAGAATTTACTTCGATTGGCATTGGTGTGCATTTTTAGTTCTGGCCATGAAAAATTGACAGATACTGTCTATTATTGTTTTGGATGACTTGGATTTTACTGTAGATCATACAATTTATATAAATCAGTACAAGACTTTGTATAAAAGGTTGGTATGTCTATGTTATAGTGCAGTTCATTCAATCTAGCATGAAATNTGACTTGGATTTTACTGTAGATCATACAATTTATATAAATCAGTACAAGACTTTGTATAAAAGGTTGGTATGTCTATGTTATAGTGCAGTTCATTCAATATAGCATGAAATAAAGGCCAAAGTGTGCATTTCCTCGAGGGACTCAATCGTGATTTTTACCGTGTGGAAAACACATAAATCTGGAGTTTCCTTGCAGAGCATACGTTTTTATGTCTAAAATTTAAAATTTGAAATCTTATTTAGGTTTTTTATGACTGAACAGACACACTATGGTTTGAATCAGTGAATTTGTCTCTGTAATGCAGCTTGGGCGTGCATTTGAGTGAAGTTATCCAAAATTGACTTGCTTCAGTAAAATGCACGCACATGCCTGATTTCTTTGTCAAATTCAATGAATAAAATAGGAGTCATATTTTTATTATTCCTCACCTTTCAGAAGTTTAATATTTCCAATTTTTTACCTGAAACTTCCCCCTTTAGAATGTTTCTCCAAGCAGGCATAGTTTTCCGTTGGTGTGCATTTAGTCAAAAAGTTTACAAGTGTAAATAATAAATTTGTAAGAATACTAGAATAACTTATTCATGGATAATTAGAATTAGAAATGTGTATATATTCCAAATTCCAAATTTCATACCTAGAGTGTACTTTGATTTGCATTGATGTGCATTTCTGGTTCTGGCCATGAAAAATTGGCAAATTCTATCAATTGTTGTTTTGCATGACTTGGATTTTACTGTAGATCATACAATTTACAGAAATGAGTACATGAGTTTGTAGAAAAGGTTGGTATGTCTATGTTATAGTGCAACTTATTCAATATAACATGAAATGCATGCCAATGTATGAATTTCTTCGAGGGACTCAACCGTGATTTTTACTATGTGGAAAACACATAAATTTGGAGTTTCCTTGCAGAAAATAAGTTTTTATGTCTAAAATTTAAACTTTGAACACTTATTTAGATTTTTTATGCCTAAACAGACACTTTGTGGTTTGAATCAGTGAATTTGGATTTGTAATGTATGTTAGGCATGCATTTGGGTGAAGCAATCCAAAATTGATTTGCTTCAGTAAAATGCACGCACATGCTTGATTTCTATGTCAAATTCAATGAACAAAATAGGAGAGTGTTTTTTTATTATTCCTCACCATTCAAAAGTTTAACATTTTCAATTTTTTACCTAAAACTTACCCCTTTGGAATGTTTCTCCAAGCAGGCATAGTTTTCATTTGGTGTTGATTTAGTCAAAAATTTTACAAGTGTGAATAATATCTTTGCAACAATAGTAGAAGAACTTATTCATGGATAATTAGGCTCAGAAATGTGTATATATTCCAACTTCCAAATTTCATACGTAGAGTGTACTTCGATTTCCATTGGTGTGCATTTTTAGTTCTGGCCATGAAAATTTGGCAAATACTATCAATTGTTGTTTTGGATGACTTGGATTTTATTGTAGATCATACAATTTATATAAATGAGTACATGAGTTTGTAGAAAATATTCGTATGTCTATGTTATAGTGCAATTGCAATTTATTCAATATAACATGAAATGCAGGCGAAAGTGTGCATTTCCTAGAGGGACTCAACCGTGATTTTTACCATGTGGAGAACACATAAATTTGGAGTTTTTTTGCAGAGCATAATTTTTTATGTCTAATATTTAAACTTTGAAAGCTTATTTAAGTTGTTTATTCCTGAATAGGCACATTGTGGTTTGAATTAGTGCATTTGGATTTGTAATGCAAGCTAGGCATGCATTTGAGTGAAGCTATCCAAAATTGACTTGCTTCAGTAAAATGAACGAAAATGCCTGATTTGTTTGTCAAATTCAATGAATAAAATATGAGAGTCTTTTTTTATTATTCCTCACCTTTCAGAAGTTTAATATTTCCAATTTTTTATTTTAAACTGTCCCCTTTATAATATTTTTCCAAGCATACATAGTTTTCCTTTGGTGTGGATTTAGTCAAAAGTTTGCAAGTGTGAAAAATAGCTTTCCAACAATACTAGAAGAACTTATTCATGGATAATTAGGCTCAGAAATGTGCATATATTCCAAATTCCAAATTTCAGAGCTAGAGTGTACTTCATTTGGCATTAGTGTACATTTTTAATTCTGGCCATGAAAAATTGGCAAATACTATCAATTGATATTTTGGATGACTTGGATTTTACTATAGATCATACAATTTGCAGAAGTGAGTACAAGAGTTTGTATAAAAGGTTTGTATGTCTATGTTATAGTGCAATTTATTCAATATAACATGAAATGCATGCCAATGTGTGCATTTCCTGGACGGACTCAACCGTGATTTTTACCATGTGGAAAACACATAAATTTGGATTTTCCTTGTAGACCATAAGTTTTTATGTCCAAAATTTCAACTTTGAAAGCTTATTTAGGTTTTTTATGCCTGAACTTACACTCTATGGTTTGAATTAGTGAATTTTGCTTTGTAATGCATGCTGGGAGTGCATCTGAGTAAAGGAATCCAAAATTGACTTGCTTCAATAAAATGAACACACATGCTTGATTTCTTTGTTAAATTCAATGAATAAAATATGAGAGTCTTTTTTATTATTATTCCTCTTTTGGCATTTTAATATTTCCAATTTTTTATTTAATACTTTGTCCTTTAGAATTTTTTTAACTTCTAGCCCTAATATTGATTTTTTTTCTAGGCCAATGTGTGCATTTCTTTGAGGGACTCAACCTTGATTTACAGTTTACAATTCTTCTAGTCATCAAATTTTCTAAAATTCCAAATGACGGTTTTTTGTTTTCCCATACCTCAACCTGTCAAACACATGATGAACTAATTGAGTGTCAAATACGTCATTTAATCTTATAAACCAGTAAATGACAGTTTTCGCTTTTCCCTACCTATCATATTCTAAATTTTCAACCGAGTGTCAAATACGTCACTTAACAAGGAAACGATGTTCTATAGTCCATCAAATTATATGATCCGATGAACCTGAATCGAGTCAAATTCTGATGGCATTGAGAGTGATTGCATCACCCAGACGCGAACTCAACATTTACTTGTGATTAGCCTTTTTCCCCTACCTTTTAATTATTCGAAGGGCCAACACAATACACATATCTAGATTTGTCATGACCCCATGGATTCCTTCCTAGCAGCTATAGTCAATTATCAATCATGTTGCTTCTTATGGAAGATTGATAAATAGGGATCATTGTTATCAATAGGCTATGTATTGACTCCATTCTCTATGTTCATTAATTTTTGTCCAGTATGGCCACATATGTGCGAATATTTGAGTTCATTGATAGTATGAGTGAAATGGGTAGAATTGGAAAGAATTGGAGATAGTCTCATCCGGGTTCGATGGCTTTCATTGGCAATTCCATTCCATATTATCATTTTTATGCTCGTTTGGCATTCCTTTCCCATCACTCAGTGAATTCTTTCCTGCACTAAGTCTACACCCCGTCCCTCTTCAACAAGCCAAGCATTCCCTCTCAGTGGCATAGCAGGATCGATTTCTTCAATTTCAGCTTTTAATTTCTCCATACCAGATGGGTATTGCATGTTTTTTTTCGATGAGCCATTTTTTTCTCAGCATTTCTCTCTTTCTTAACATTTTCTTCTTTCATTCAGCTTTTAATTTCTCCATACCAGATGGGTATTGCATGTTTTTTTTCGATGAGCCATTTTTTTCTCAGCATTTCTCTCTTTCTTAACATTTTCTTCTTTCATTGGAATGTCCCTTTTCTTTTTTGGAGATCTCTCACGCAATGTGTATCACTGTTATAATTATTCTATGCTCGCATCTCCCATCCACATAACTAGAATGCAATTTCCTCTTCCACTACCTTTCTATCCCTGGTGTTGAAACATGTCCACTTCAGCCATGTTTCCCCCCCTATGTTTCACTGTCATGTTAGCTTTGTTCCATAGTAGTTGGCATCTTCATTTGAATCCAAGAAAGTACAATAGAGGACGGGTTTCCTCGAGGGTGAATCAACATTTCAATTTCACTCTAATGAAATCCACTTGTAACATGGTCAATCCGACCCTTGAGGTCTATAAATAGAATGTAATAGGTAGTAGGGGAAGTTATTATTGTAGGAGTTGTTTTATGTTACTGATTCAATTGTAAACTAGCCCTCTTCTCTGTAATGAAATCACAATAAAATAAAAAAATTCTCTTGCGCCCCTTTTAAAACTTTCTTGAGTAACGATCTAGTTATATTTTTGTATTATCTCTATTTTTTTCTTGGGATTGTATTATATCCATTATGTTCTCATTTATTTATTTCTGTAAGGAAGGATGATGATTTATATTATAATAAAAAAGATACAGATGATACAAACTTGCAGAGCCATGAGATTGGTTTCCAAACAACTATCCAATTCAACCTCTTTGCTAAGTTGTCCCTGTCATGCCAAAATTCTATAAATACAAGATTTATTAGAGAAACTATGATACCCGTGAACAAGAAACCAACATTTATAGTTGTTCTGTTCTCATTTCAAATGTTGGATGCATTCTTATTTCACAATAGAAGTTGTTGTGTCAAAAATTAAAACTATACTAGTCTAATTAGGTTTTTGTATGCCAACTTCCAAATTTCATACCTAGAGTGTACTTCGATTGGCATTGGTGTGCATTTTTAGTTCTGGACATGAAACATTTGCAAATACTATCAATTGTTGTTTTGGATGACTTGGATTTTACTGTAGATCATACAATTTACAGAAATGAGTATAAGAGTTTGTAGAAAAGGTTGGTATGTCTATGTTATAGTGCAATTTATTCAATATAACATGAAATGCATGCCAATATGTGCATTTTCTTGAGGGAATCAACCCTATTTTTTACCATGTGGAAATCACGTAAATTTGGAGTTTCCTTGTAGAGCATAAGTTTTTATGTCTAAAATTTAAAGTTTGAAAGATTATTTGGCTTTTTTTATGCCTGAATAGTCGACACTCTATGGTTTGAATCAGTGAATTTGGCTTTGTAATGCAGGTTGGGCATGCATTTGAGTGAAGCTATCCAAAATTACCTTGCTTTAGTAAAATGCATGNTCGACACTCTATGGTTTGAATCAGTGAATTTGGCTTTGTAATGCAGGTTGGGCATGCATTTGAGTGAAGCTATCCAAAATTACCTTGCTTTAGTAAAATGCACGCACATGCCTTATTTCTTTGTCAAATTCAATGAATAAAATAGGAGAGTATTTTTTATTATTATTCTTCCCCTTTTAGCATTTTAATATTTCCAATTTTTTACGTGATACTTTCTCCTTTAGAATTTTTTTTAGCTTCTATCCCTAATATTGAATGTTTTTTTTATGTGCAAGGTAACTCATCAATGGATTATTCAAATGAGACATCTCAACAAAACATTCCTCAAAAAAGAGGTCGACGTAAGGGTTTTTGTTACTCTAATCTTCCAAATTTGGAACCATGTGACGTTGTCCCTCAATTCATTCATGTCAGAGGGAAAAAGAGTGCTAAAAGTGTTGGTCAGGGACATTGTCAAGGATTTGGAGATGAGAATTACATACCATAGAATGAAACCACAAATTTCCCTCAATCATCAAGCAATCATGCAGCCAATTTACAACCTAATTTCACTCAAATATCAGCCATTAATGCTTTTTCTGTTATAAATATATCTGATCAAAGTGCTAAAGGTTGTGTTTCTCAACAACAAAGGCATGCTTTGAATCCAATGACAGTTGCAAAGAATGACAATGTACAAGATAGAAATATTTACCATATAATTAATCCTCTTTCACCGCATGTGAATGTCCCATACTTCCATCAAAGAACATATGTTATTCCTTCTTCCATTACAATGAACTATGGTTTGGATTATGCAAATATGTACCACAACGGAATGAACTCCATTTTGTAGAANCTTCCATCAAAGAACATATGTTATTCCTTCTTCCATTACAATGAACTATGGTTTGGATTATGCAAATATGTACCACAACGGAATGAACTCCATTTTGTATAATAAGGCCACAATTTTCCCTCAAAGATCTATGATTGATGATGTTGTTGTTACAAATCGGTCTAATAAAAGTGTTGAAGGTTGTGTTCCTCAAGAACAAATGCAACCTTTGACTCCAAATATAGTTGTAGGGAATGAAAATGTACAATATAGAATTGTTTACCATATAATTAATCCTATTTCACAGAATGTGACCATCCCAAACCTCCCTCAGAGAACAGATCTTATTCCTGCTGCCACTACATTGAACTTTTTTTTGGATAATGCAAATATGTAGCACAACGAAATGAACTCCATTTGGCATAATAATGCCACACTTTTCCCTCAAATATATGTGATTGATGATGTTGCTGTTACAAATCATTCTAATCAAAGCGTTGAATCTTGTGTTCCTCCACAACAAAGGAAACCTTCGACTCTGAATATAGTTGCAGGGAGTGACAATGTTCAAGATAGAACTATTTACCATAGAATTAATCATATTTCATAGAATGTGACTATCCCAAACCCCCCTCAAAAAAAAGATCCTATTCCTGCTGCCACTATAATGAACTTTCTTTTGGATAAAGAAAATATGTACCACAGCAAAATGAACTCCATTTGGAAGAATAAGGCCACAATTTTCCCTCGAATATCTGTGACTGATGATGCTAATGTTACAAATCAATCTAATCAAAGCGTTGAAGTTTGTGTTCCTCAAGAACAAAGGTAGCCTTTGACCCCAAATATGGTTGTAGGGAATGACAATGTACAAGATATAATTGTTTACCATATAATTAATCCTATTTCATAGAATGTGACTATCCCGAACCCCCCTCAAAGAACACATCATATTCCTACTTCCGCTACAATGAATTTTGTTTTGGACGAATAAAATATGTACCACAGTGGAATGAACTCTGTTTTGTAGAATGAGGCCACACTTTTCCCTCAAAGATATGTGGTTGATGATGTTGCTGTTACAAATAAGTATAATCAAAGTGTTGAAGGTTTTGTTCCTCAACAAGCTAGGGAACGTTTAACTTCAGTTACTATTGAAATAAATGGAATTGTAGAACCCAATGGGAAATCATTTTTGTTTTTAGTGCACATTCCATTAAAAAAGTATACACATGGTTATAGATGAAATCAAAATTGAAGAAGGAGATACTATACGTAGTGTTTCTGAATTTTATGCAATGTCAACAAACTTTCTCTTGGTAAGCTATGCACATTTATTACAAGTTTTGAAATTCATGTTGATGTATTACCATTGCTTTATTAATATTACTATGTTATAAAATGTCAGGAGTTGAATCCATCTTTCGAACCAAGCAAAGGATGGGATTAAAATTTAGATGACTTTATTTTAAACATTCAACCGAACTTATCTTGTACAAAGTCGAATATTGTGAAGAATTATCCCATGGATAGAACAAATGATGAAAAGGTACAAAATTTCATAATTAATTCTTAACTATAAATGAAGCTTCTTAGTATTGCACTAACTCATAACCACTGAAACATGTGCTACCAATTACAGTTGACTCCTGGTGCAATTCCCAAGCTTTTATATTGTGCTCACCATGCTAGGATTAGAATTGTTTTGAATATGTTTCATGAAATTCAAAGAATTGCATGAGATTATGACAAGGTTCATCCAGCTAGAGGAACTGCAGCAACAAAATTTGTTAAAATTTGGGAGGAGATGGAGAAAATCGGTGTTCCATGTAATACATGAGAACCATACTATCATAAAAGCGAAGAGTACAATGATATTAACTATAGGAAATCATATGGATCAACATCGGACAAGATCCTCATTGGACATGAAGGAATTTTAAAGGTTTAATAATTATGTTAACATATCAATTATTCTTTATGTGGGCCTTGACTAATAATAAATGATGGTGTTATTATTATTTTGACTAATATAGAATGGATCTCAATGTTATTCATTTTGAACATAAAACTCAATATATATTCATATGCATTGAAACCTATGTCTTGTTTCTAGGTTATTGAAGGCCTACCAGATGAAGAGAAGTGAAATAAGTTGGTGAGGATGTGGAAGTGTTATAAATAATTCCCCATGTAACTGCAAGGGTGTAGACGGGACGATGCATATGCATATGATACAAGGTATGTAGATTCATTCTATTAGTATCATATTATTATCTATTTCGAATGGTGATATCATTTCATTCATGATAAACATTTTGAGCCACTACCATTGCACAATTGGCATCCTTGCTAGTGAGTGGATTGGTTGTGTTCTTGTTTTTTAGGAGATGAGATGGTTCCTTATATGCATGTCTAAGGGGCACATGCTCTTGATATGAATTGGTCTATTCAGCTCTATAAATTGGGATGATTAAGGAATAAAGTAATGGAGCGTAAGCACAAAGAAATGAAAATTTTGAATAACAACCAAGGAGGAGGAAGAGGAGTTGCTAAGGAGAATAGAGGCACATTTGAACATGACAAAATGTGTCTTGTAAATGAGATGAGAGGACAATTTTTCAATCTTGTTATGAGATCATAAGGTACTTTCCAAAATTTTAGACAAAGAATATTATTGCCTTCAAATATTAGAAGTCAACTTCGTGTTTAATATGAGAAGTCAAGAAATCCATTGAATGAGGAAACTGAAACATAATTGGCATCCATTGGAAGTAGTTTATGATACCCCAATCATGCTTGATGACAATAAAAATCACAGTTTTGGTGTTTCATGCTCTAGAAATGAGGCATTGCAAACCAGTCTAACACAACAAAAGGGATCCCAAGTTGTTGACACACCTATGATGGCAGCTGAAAATTACGGTAAAGCATATGTTTCATGCTCAAGAAATGAGGCAGGGGGTATTGTAAAAACAATAGAATTGAATGGAGCAACTAGTGTTGATATGCCACTGACAGAAGCCATGAATCGCAATAGAATATGTGTTCCATACTCAATAAATGGCACAGAGTAAAGTGTTGAAAAACAAGATATTCAAGGGACAATTGTTGGCATCGAAATGATGGTAGATGAGAATCATGTAAAACTATTTGTTGTTCAAATAACAAAGAGACAAGAAAAAAGAGAAAAGTCTAATATGGTCATAAAACACAATTGTTGGCATCGAAATGATGGTAGATGAGAATCATGTAAAACTATTTGTTGTTCAAATAACAAAGAGACAAGAAAAAAGATAAAAGTCTAATATGGTCATAAAACAAAATTGTATGCAAAATGGTGAAAAGAACATGTGATGGTTTAGGCATTTGCTAATAATTGTAGTCATTGGATTGATGAATGAAGAGAAGAAGGTTCAAAAATATGGATTACTCAATATGGCATNTGCAAAATGGTGAAAAGAACATGTGATGGTTTAGGCATTTGCTAATAATTGTAGTCATTGGATTGATGAATGAAGAGAAGAAGGTTCAAAAATATGGATTATTCAATATGGCATGAGATTAATATGGATTTTTCTATTAGTCACTCATGTACATTAAGACCGCTGAAATATTAACTATTATATTTTATCTTATAAGTCTGAAAATATTCTAGTCTACAAGAATTTCAAAGTTTTGTATAAGACATGCATAGGCCTCATGATGAAGTCCAATTGTGTCAAAACCCCAAATTTTCTGAAAAAATTTAAAATTTATTAAATGCATATAATTTCAATAAATGCAGTCACTAACTGTTTGATTAGTTATATGTTACTAGATTCATATCTGAATGATCTCTTGATTATGCTTAACTTTATAGAATAGCTTCTTTCCAGTTACTGATTGGTTTTCTGTTTGCGACCACAAGGTGGGATTGCCATGAAAAACTGGGCTTACTTAGCTTCCAAGCTAACGCAGAAGTTTTCCTTCTCTTACAGATATACAGGTAAGATGTTCGGGTGCCACCAACGAATTTCTAAAGTATTCAAATAAAGATTCGCTATACAAAATTTAATTCAGTAGAAGAATATACATGCTAGTCAGATTTCTCAAGCTTATCAAGGTAAAACTTTGACTATAATTCCTTTTAAGATCTTACTATTAGAGAATTGAATTCTACTAGTAAAGGTGGCAGCTATTTTTCCTACTAATTGCAAGTGAAAAAATGCGATAAATATTTATTTACTAGCATAGTAAGTATGGCAGGATTACAACATCAAAGATCCAATTTTAATTATTCATAATTACTANTACTAATTGCAAGTGAAAAAATGCGATAAATATTTATTTACTAGCATAGTAAGTATGGCAGGATTACAACATCAAAGATCCAATTTTAATTATTCATAATTACTGCATCATGCCATGATTGAATTTGCAACAGCAATTGTAAAATGATAAGGAGGTTTAAGTACCAAACTGATAGTTTTCTTAATTCAAGAATTAAAAGCTTTACTACTTGATACAAGTCACTTTTATAGTCTTCCTTTAGAATTCATAAATCTGTATTTTTTTGGAATACTATTTCTATTCCATTGTTAATAATTCGATGGTAACTTATAGATTATTCTCAGATTTATTATACTAAAATACCACTTATGATTTTCATAACTATACTTATCAAGCAAAGAAGGCTAACTTACCCAAGCTACCTATCATATAATGACTTTATAATATCTTTTATAATCTTTGAGCTTGAAAGTGACAAAAGATTAATTGTCACAAAATAATTTTTAGACAATTAATAGGATTGTTATTTCACTAGCAAGGGATGATCATAAGGTTAAGAATAAAACCATAATCATGATCAATTGATCACTTAATTTGATTATTACCATACTATAGAATTTATATTATTATTCCCTTTACCTTCATTCGTGAACTAGGGCAATAGATAATATAGNATAAAACCATAATCATGATCAATTGATCACTTAATTTGATTATTACCATACTATAGAATTTATATTATTATTCCCTTTACCTTCATTCGTGAACTAGGGAAATAGATAATATAGAAAATAGGTTTATAAACAAGCTACGCCATGGTAAACAATTATTTTCCCTTTGCTCTTATATCTCATTAAAAAACAATAAAATCCTCCATACATCCATGTATTAGACCAAACGATGAACAAATTCTATATTATAATGTTTTCTAAACATCATTCTAATGTTTATATGGTTGATTTTATAATGCAGGTGGTTGACTATGGTGTAACGAACCTTGTGAAATCCCCACGATATGATTTGGGTTGTGAAATCATTGGAGATCTTGTTCGTGGAACTGTAATGTTCCTACCCACTGCATGCCAATTATTAAAAGGGTTACGTGGGCTCTTTCCAGCTATGCATTAGTGTTTAAAAAGTTTTGAATCAAACCCTAATCATCATTGTTCTACTGCCTTCGGGCCTCCGTCCACTCTGCGATAACCTCGTTGTTCGCTCCATTGTTTGCACTGTCTGCTAGTAGTCCATATGCTGGTTCAGCTCCTCGTGGGCTCATCTACTGCATTGTGAGGAAAATTACTGTGTCAAATAGCTTGCTGTTGAGTGTTGAGCAATGTCGATTCTCTTAGGGTTTCTCCATTGGCATCCATTGCCTGAACTATTCACTGTGTAGGTCGTCACCTTAACTTGCTGCTGTGAATCGTCCTCCATCGTGGCCAGTTACCTATCACTCTAGAGAGCTCCTTCTCTTCTGTGTTAAATGAAGGGTTTACCTTTCCTCCTGCTAGTAGTTGTCTTGTTGTTCTTCAGTGGCCATATTTCTGTTAGACTTGGAGGTAAGATACAGGGTTTTCCATTCATTTTATTTTCAAAGAAATAACTTAAACAAACAACATTTTTTGGCAAGATTTTTGATATTATGTTTATCCTTCANCTTGGAGGTAAGATACAGGGTTTTCCATTCATTTTATTTTCAAAGAAATAACTTAAACAAACAACATTTTTTGGCAAGATTTTTGATATTATGTTTATCCTTCGTTACAGGGCTAGTCTTCTCCTCTTGACGTGGAAGGTGCGAGACTTCAACAGCTGGCTACTTTCGGTAAGCCTGGTTTTTATCCATGGTGTTCTCCTCCTTGCTGGTCCTTTAGGGCAGTCATGGGTTTGGATTCATGGCGTGTAACCCTATCGGTTACTTTGGTTCAGTTAGTGAACCTAAACGTTGTTAAAGGAGTTTCAACTCTTCCTTTAGCAGGGGAGCTTGGTTGAAGTTGAGAGTGTGGGTTTTGGGTCTTTATTTGATTACTGTGTAAAGCATGCATAAATATATATTGCTGTTTGTATAGGTTGAAGCTTTATTTTGTAAATTAGGTTGGTAGCTGTGAGGTACAAAGGAGATAAAACTCCATCCTTTTGATGAACCTCAGTACATACTTTTAATTTTGACAGGGTTTACCCTGAACTTGGAATTTTGAGTTATCCATACAATTTTTCTTGTATTAATATTTTGTTACTGTACAGTTTTTAAAACAATATAATGTGTAGACTCGGCTTATTGAGCCTGTCTGAGTTCGATAGCTCCGATTCCTGTAAAATTGATAAATACCTAATTTAATCTCTGCAAATTATTTATGGTATTAGTTGGTAGGGTTTTTCCTGTATATTAATAATATATTGGGTTAATTAATTACTCAAAGAATTTTATAAATTGTTATAATGGTTATACCTTGTAAATTCTAAAGTCTGAATGTTTTTAATGACATTCTTTAAGTCACTGATAGTGTAACCTTGGTTACAGGTTTTATATTAAAATTTATATTTATTAATAATAGGTTAAAATATTACTGTGATTTCCAAATAATATTATTTCTATACAGTAGATAATAAAGCAGTAATTATTACTTATTACAATAATAAAGTTACCCTACCTGAAATGCTTATTACCTTTACTGCTAGCTCTGTTTAGGTTCTTTTATAGATAAAAATAGAAATAATAATTTGTTTTATAAAATAACCTATTGTTAATGTATCCTCAAAACTTATTATTAATTACACTGCACTTCTAGAATTATAAGGGTTTCCAGTTATACTTTATACAATCTAGTTAAGCTCGAAGTCGAGCATTCTGTCACTCTGTTAATTGCTTGCTGTTGATTATGCACTTGAATTTTTTTTACTCTTAATATTTATTTTATAAATTTACTATCAAGGATTCTGTATTTGATTTTAAACCTTGACTTACTAGTTATTTAGAAATTTGTAAGTGTTAACATATAGTTTATACCCTTCAGCTTATATAGAGTCTTTATATTCTTATTTTATTGTATTAATGTTCTTAAGTACTGTTTAGTTACCTCGCAGTACAGAAAGTATAAATAGTTCTAGTTTGTAATTAATGTAATAAATACATTACCTGAAGTTCAATAATGTTAATACTCCTATAATGTATGTAATAGAAGTTTATTGTTATTAATACAATAAAATATTATCTCCCTTGAGAGTACCTATGTTTCCATGATTATTATTTAATTTATTTTATAACATTCTATTATTTATTTCTTGTGCCAATTTTGCTAAATACTTAATAAAGTTCTATTAATGGTTAACTTATCTGTTTGATTATGATATCTGTATATATATATATATATATATATATATATATATATATATCAAATAATACTACTTAGGATCTATCTCATATAAATATATATAATAGCATTCAATTACAACCTAAGAAAAAAAATAGGTTAACAGCTCTTGAATCTGTTCAAGCTCAGTCCAAAATAAAAGGAAGAATAAGTAATGAAAAGACTACATCACTAACATACATAAAATCTAACACGGTTTGGTTTAACTGTAGAAATTTAACAATATTTAATTACTCCTACTTTCAGTGTTATTAGTTTCAGCATATAGAATTTAAATTCTTTAACTAGAAGAAAACTGTTGTGAGGTTTAAACCATAGGTATACCTAGTCTAACCTTTCTTCAGTGCGACTAATATTTTCTTCTATTTGTTCTTTACAATTAATAGAATTACTGAGAGTAAAATACTGTACAAGGGAATAGTTTTATCTATGAACACATGCTACTGTAAGTAAAACAAATATTTCTTCTGATGATAGGTAATGAAACAATCTACTATTTTACAATCTCATCATATCATCTTTTTATAATTCTACCCCTGTGCTGGAGTACGGTCTGGTAAACCCAGATGTGGAAAAACATAGTGGGTCTTTATTTTTCATCTAAAGATTCTATTACTAATAAAATAAAACATTTACATTACTAAACCAGTTAAATCTCGATATCATAAACTACAATCATAACATTCAACCATTCACAGTTATTTAAAACAAAGACAGTTAGGAGACAAAACCTATTTAAACTGTGACAACAATAGAAATGGGAGGTCATTCCTCCCTACCAACTCCTGGAGAGCGCTCAAACAGCGACTCCTCAGGACCCCTGAGCTTGCTCTGGTCTCCCTGGCTAGAACTAGGTGCATCAGTAGTCAAATACCAGTCTTCAAACTCAGTACCAAATCTGAACTTATCAGTAAGTTCTCCCAGCTAACAAGCTATAATAAACCAAGTTACTGCAGCATTCCTCTCAAACAACTTCCTTACTGTTCTTCCCCTTTTTCCCAATGAATTTCCTAAATATCATTCACCTGAATCATTTCTCTCTGGAAAATATCTGAGCAGCCTTAGCTCTATTCATTTGGTACTTTTAAAAGATTTGCCTAGGTCTTTTTGGGTTAGTTGTCATTTATTGAGCCACCTGCTCTGATCCCACTTTCTTTGGGGATCATGACCCCAATTATAGGGAAGTTGCCACCTACAACCTAGGAAGTGTTTGAGGATGTTTCCACTTGTCTTTTTCCCNTGCTCTGATCCCACTTTCTTTGGGGATCATGACCCCAATTATAGGGAAGTTGCCACCTACAACCTAGGAAGTGTTTGAGGATGTTTCCACTTGTCTTTTGCCCTCCACCTAGTTCCATCCACCAATTTGACCAATAACCTCTTCTTAATAGCTCTCCCATGCTGTTGTCTCCACAATATTTATTAATAATAAAATATTCTGAATTACATTCCACTTCTATTGACTCTGCTGAGTCATCAGTTCCTACTTAGCATTAAATTTAACATAATGTCTCAGGAATATAATTAAAACAATTAACATTATTTTACAAAATTGGGGTATGTGACAAATTGAGTGGTTTAAGTTGAAAAAAAAAGATGTAAGAAAATATTTATCCATTTTATATAGACATTTTGCTTAGCCATTTTATAAATATATTGAGTATATGTATTGGTATTATAAAAATAATATTCACTTCATAAAACATATCATTCTTTGGATAAGTTTATATATTTTATGAAAAATATTTATTTCATATGATATAGGGACATTGGCGTCATAACCTAATATACCTGAATTTGTGAAAAAAAACAATATACGTGAAATTAATTAAAAACAAATCATTTGAGTGCATTCCTCAGCGTGCATTCCTAATCTTGCATTCCTCGGTGTGCATTCCTCAATGTGCATACCAAAGCAACCATGACCACAATTGAAATTGGGTCATCGCGTGCTATGGAAACAGATGAAACAGGGGCATCTTGCACCATGGAAACAAACACATGGGACTTCTCTACCATGACATTAGGAGAAGTGTGGGGTTCCCAGGTTGAATGGTTCATGGTGAAAAAATTCCAAGAGAATAGTAATGAATGGAGTGATCCAAGAATATGGTGAACTGGTATGTTAAATATCATTTTAAGAGCAGGAGTGGATAGGTTTATTTTTGGACAATATAATTTCCAAAATGAGGAGATAGGTGATGCCATCTATAGTTATGATCATGGGGCTATGGAATTGCAATTTTTTGGGAAGAGGGTTCATCTAGACCCTGATTTGGTTTCCAAAGCAACAAAAATTACATGCAAAGTGGGGGTAATGTTAAACTTCTGGAAAACCCCCAAGATAGAAAAGATTCGGATGGCCAGTAAAATTTGTGGGAAACAGGTTGTTGTTCCCAGGAATGGTCTAAAAATTGAAGATGTTCCTCAAGGAATATATAAAACCCTGATTTAGATTATCCTTAGGACCATTATGAATCACCACAAGTGGCATGANGGAAACAGGTTGTTGTTCCCAGGAATGGTCTAAAAATTGAAGATGTTCCTCAAGGAATATATAAAACCCTGATTTAGATTATCCTTAGGACCATTATGAATCACCACAAGTCGCATGATATTTCAGGTGATAGAATGAAGTTGGCCATACACTGGGTTGAAGACATGTACATAGATATCCCTCATCTATTGGCTAGGAAATTGTACTCTGCATTGCAAGATAGTAAAATGAAGAAGGTCAAGTTCAGTTACCCGGGACAACTACAAAACATTATTGATTTATGTTGACCCAGTGTTGTAGGGTCAAAATATATTAGAACATACATTTGGAAGCCTAAATAACAACAAAAAAATGAGGAATTACCTCAACCGTATTTAAATAACGATGTAGAAGGAGTTTCTACTATCACTACATCAATAGTACATGGAAAACATTTCGAGGACAATATGGAATCTATGGGAAACAACATGCCTTCACTTTTCCCTGAAGAAGATGTTGATGTCACAACTTTGGCTAGAATGCATGGAAATGTAAATGCAAATAAATGGGAGGAATTTCTGAACAATGATATGGATCATTCACCGACTAGTGATGAAGACCTAATTCATGCCAAATATTATTTTTATGGTATATTTGTTTTTTCTTTATTTGATAAAATGGTGCATTTCAAAGAATAATCTACCTTGTGGGAGGATTCCTTTACAACTTGCGATGAATTGTGCAGAAATAAAGATGTCCAAATTCTTGATTTCGTACATTGTGTTACAGGTTTAGAGAAAAAAAATTGTGGAAACTGAAAAAATAATTGGCCAAAAGGATAAACTTATTAAGGATCAATGTTATAAATTTAGCGTATTTCTAGAAGGATGGATTTCTAACCTTGACATACTGAAAGATATGTTTCAGGATGAAAAGAAAAAAGATGAGGAAACTATAGGAATACTGGAAAATGAGCTGAAAAATAGGCCCGGGGTTTTGAACATGCCATCACTGAAGACTGTATTTGGTAAGGAAGTAGGACTTCAGCGAGAATTGAAGTAGAAAGAAACCTTTATTGCTATTTTGAAGGTTGAGTTTGAAAAGAAAATTAGAGAAATGATCATTAAACATCAAAATGAGACTACAGAATATGAAATAAGATTAGAAAAATTGAATAAAACAATCAAAAACAAAAATGAGTTGTTGAAAACTAAGAGAATTGAAAGGATTTCAGCAACTCTCAAGACTAAAAGAGATGGAAGATGAAAATAATCAACAGTCAAGGGTAAACAGGTCTGCACACCAAAAGAATCAATAGTCAAAGGTAAAAAGGTCAGCACACCAAAAGAATCCAAAGTCAAGGGTAAAAAGGTCAGCACACCAAAAAATTTTGACAGTACAAAACTTGGTGATGTAACTATGGAGAGATTACTCCAGTTTTAGAAGTCCTTGCAACAAGGAGAGAAGACCTTGAATGAAGTTGCTACAACAATCCATGATGTATAGTTTACATTTGGCTCATGAGATCCAACATTGAAGAAGAAGATAGAGGAGAAGGAGGGCGAAATTAGAGACCTTCACCAAAAACTACTGGATAAGGGAAAAGCACTACATTTGGAATGTGATAGTGAGATAAAAGATTTGAAATCCCGAATTAAAGATTTGCAGGAGAAACCTATGGCAGAAGCAGTTTTGTATACTCCATCTGATATAGATTTCAGGGCACAAGAGCTTGAGAAGGAGGTACAACAGGTCAAGAGAAAATTAACTGCATTTCAATATGAGATGAAGTGCATGAAGGATGATCTTAAAAGAAAGGAATATGAGCACTCAAATAAGAATAATAATAATTTAGAGATGTTGAAGAAATGTCTAGAAGACAAAGATAGATTGCATACAAAAGTGATAAATCTTGCAAACAAAGTGAAAGAGCAAGAAAAACAACTACAACATATGGCTGATGAATCTTCCGTAGAACTGGAGGGTTCTAGAAAAGGAAAGAGAAGCTATAGCGAATTTTCTTATTCTAAAAAGGAGGAATTGCAAAACCCTCCCAAGCATCCTAGAGTTCTAGAATAATATGGTGTAAATATGATGTCTATGTACATACTAATATTGTTGTAATATAAATTGTAAGTATTTCTCGGCAATGCATATATTTTGATATAGTTTATGTGTTTCTAATGTGGAATACAAGTGTAATGTGTAATACATATGTGTATTTTTCCTCTATCTATGAGAATTTAGTGTGCAACCCATACTGAAAAGTGTGAATGAAACTACAAATTATTAAATATATTCTTTGTAACTTCTTGGTTATGGGTTTCATTGTTCGTTAGTTGGTTTTATGCACATAGTCACAAGTGAACATAAATTGCATTACAGTGTGAATGAAGAACAAATAATTTGCATCAGGAATGTATGTAGCTAGGGTTTTCACCCTAGCTTGTGCGAATGAGCACCTACTAAGGAATCTGGAATCCTTAGTAGCAGTTCAATGATGTGTATGAATTAAATAAAGATAAACTGAAACAAAGATTAATCCAAATACGTTCTAGAAGCTAAAGCAGTAAAAAGTAAATAACACGAAGCAAAACAGTAAGGAAATGAATAATGATCTTTATTGATGTTACCTCCAATGAGGAGGTTGGTGGAGTCCGTTGCGCTGGTCCGATGTCGGTGGCTTCGAGCTCCAAGCTGCTTCTTCTCCTTTTCCGGTGGTGGAAATGGGCCAAAAGAGTTCTCAATGGTGAAAGTAGCTTGATGGTAAGCTAGGGTTTCGAGAATAATTTCGGCAGAGGCAGGATGCTTATGATTGTGGATATTGAAATGAGGGGTCTCCACCACTTATTTATAGTTTTTTAGTGGTGGAGTGCTGGCCCATGGTTTTGGAAACCATATGGTTTAGGGCAGCTTGTTTAGGGTTTTTTCCTCCTTTTCCTCATTATTTTATATTTTTTCTTCCCTTTTGGGGATTTTGCTATTTTAGAGGAATTTTGGACATTTTTGGACGAAAAAGGGGTTTTTTGGCCTTTTGGAGGCATTTTAGGCCTTTTGGAGGCTTTTTAGATGATTTTATGGCCTTTTAGAGGCATTTTAGGCCTTTTGGAGGCTTTTTAGATGATTTTATGGCCTTTTAGAGGCATTTTAGGCCTTTTGGAGGCTTTTTAGTGGGATTTTCAGCNCCTTTTGGAGGCATTTTAGGCCTTTTGGAGGCTTTTTAGATGATTTTATGGCCTTTTAGAGGCATTTTAGGCCTTTTGGAGGCTTTTTAGTGGGATTTTCAGT
>LPNX010800823.1:913059-931894 GCA_001517045.1 Pseudotsuga menziesii | reverse complement strand
GTGAAAACTTGTAGTCTAAAAGATTTTCTGACTTTGTTCACCTCTCAAAATCAGAAGAATAATGATATCCCAGGGAAGATATACTTCAGCTTCGTCCCCAACAACGGCGCCAAAGATGTTTGTGCCAGAAATTGTTCTTAGACTACTAGAAGAAAAAGCCAACACAATCTCAAAAGTAAAATTAAATAAAATAGGTTTTTATGGTTTTGGTTTATGGTTTGGTTGAAAAATTCATCAATCAAGGAGGAAATAAACATCCACAAACTAATACAGAACTTAATCATGCAAATTGGATAAACTGGGGATTAAACACATCCCAATAAGCCATAAACATTACGCATGAAATACTAATTCCACCCACAGGCTACAAGCATTTACATGAATAAAACTTAAACAAGAAATGAAATTGTAGACTGAGCAATCAAACAGATTAGAAATGAAAAAGCATGACAGGTAAAATGGCTTATCAGTTTATATATAATCAATAACAGTCATCCACTTACATAAGAGTTATAAGTGCTAGCTTGAGAAATCAAAGCTCCAAAGCCTCTCCTTGAGTGGAAAACCCCCCCCTCAAAACTGTATGTTTGTCTTCCTTTTATCATTACAAAAGTAAAGTAGTTCCATAACTACCTTCTAGGTCGAAATTTGAAACAGTTACATCAATTAGTTACATGATAACTCAAACTCTTTAAAGATAATTTACCCAAAAATGTCAAATCGGATTTGGGGAAATTTGGTGAATTTCAGGAAATTTGGGTCTCAAAGACGCCTTCATATATCTCGATCTGAAACACCTGTGTAAAAAATGAGAGAGGTTGCTTTAAATGAGTATGTTATAAACAAAAACCTCTCTTGGTTTTTTAAAATTCCTCTTCAATTGATCGGAATATGTTCTGCAAATTTGTGACTAAAACAAGAAATTATTAAATAATTCAAACCCTGAAAATAGGCCACAAAGATGAATTCGAATCTCTCAAACGATAATAGCTGTTTCCAAACTGAGAGAGGTTTTTGTGAATGCTTCTGTTGGGGACAAAAAATCTTTTGGTTTTCCTGAATTCATTTCCATCTCCTCGTAATCTGCTGCCAATGACAATGACAAAAACAGGAAAAACAGAGCTGCTACAGGAATCTCCTCATGAAAATATTTGACAAAGGACTAAAAAATGAGAGTTAGATTATAAATCAAAACTTGGAATGAACTTTTATTATAAGTTTTTGAAAGCTTAAAGATGTACATATTAACTAATAAGCCCAAAAGACAAACCTTAAAACTAAAATAATGAAATGATTCAACCATTAAAAATATCAATTCCAACCAAAATTATTGATTGTCAAAAATTCTTAAAATCAACATAAAATATAAAATCATTTTAAACCAACGGTTGAAAAAAAGGACAAAAGGAACAGATAAACTAAGAACAAGATCTAGTTATAACAGAAGGAATAGGGGCTTTTTCCCAGTTAGACATGTAAAGCGATATTGTAAGAATAACTACTTTTTTTTGCAATAAAGAATCATTGTTTGCCTGTTGGAGAAAGAGTGGTGGGACTTTCAAATGTTATGCTGTGGATGGTGGAAAGATGTACTATTTTGTTTTTCTAGCTTTGTGTCCATCAACTATGAGATCGTTCTAACTCTCAGAGCCTATGTTCTTGTTTGAATGTTTCTAGTTTATTTTGTGGGATTACCACCATGAGTAATGCATGCTGTTCATAAACAATTGGCTATCTGATTGTCAAAATATTTTAATCGTTCATGTGTTGTAGGAAGGAATATCAGCTACCTGTAATTTCTCATTATAATGCATGCACATTACACATTACTCATATAATAAGTTACAATTTGGCTCCCAGGGGATAGATAGATAGATATATAGGTGGATAGTTAGTTTAGTTTATTGCTGCATATGTGATTTAGATGTTTGTGAGCTCTAAGATGAGAGGTAAGAACCTGCGCATCACGTTGTGACTGCTCCTTGCATCCTTCATCACCCTGCATTGTTAATTAGGCACTTGCATTTCATACTTTAAGTCAAAATTACAAAAATATACGGTGGACCGGGCCACAACCGGTAAAACCTTTTGTTTTGTTACTTGACCTACGGTAGCCAGACCGCAAACCAGACGGATTCCCTATACCAAACAGTCACGAGCTAGTTGGGAACGCTGACTGGGGATAATCCCTTGCTGTTGTTGCCTTTGAATTTCCAGGCCTCAACAGTTTCTGGCGCTAGAAGGAGGGCCGCTAGTGTATGGTTGGCCGTGGAAACCTATTTTCCCAAGATTACCCCACCAGTAGATATTTGAAAGCTTTTGACCTCACCCAAGTCCTCACAGATTTGGTTCTACCTTTGAAGTAAGTAAGCCCAGTTTCATCTTACGGTTTGTCGGACTCATATTCATTCACCTTTCTCATGGCTGGTGTAAATGTGAATCAGCCCAACCCTCTACAGGCTTGGAGGGATAGATCACCTTTGAACCTCACACCTCCATTGCATAACCTACCTCAAGCTTTTGATAAGCTGCTGCCTAAGTTTGACCCCGATGAGAGGACTACTGTAGATGACCACTTGCAAAGCTTCTATTTAGCAATAGAAGGGCTAAGGGCTGGGGAGTATGAGGATGTTGTCTGTAGATTGTTCCCTCACACCCTTAAAGGAGCAGCAACATCTTGGTATTTTGGTTTGCTTGCAAACTCTATTCCTAATTGGGACACCTTCGAAAGGACTTTCAGAAGTAAGTACGCAGCCCAAAGGACACATGCCTCACTAATGAAAGGTCTTGGTTTGTTAAGAAAAGAGAAGGATGAGAAGGTGCATCATTTTACCCAAATATTTTCAACATACTTAACAAACGTTTCTTAAACTGACAGATCCTCAGACAAAGTCTTAATTGAATATTATACCTCAGCCCTAAGACCTGAACTAGCCATGTTTGTCAAAATGAAAGCCAAACCTACGTTGGTAGAGACTTTTGAAGAATCGGAAAAGGTAGAGGCTGCAAAAGAGAGTGTAGCAGATTATCCCGATCTGCCTGAAGAGAAAACTGCTAGGAGAAGAGCCTTATTGCTGTCTAAACCTAAAGATGAACAATCACATGATTATCAGGGAATGATGAAAATGATTCAAAAACTATCCAACCGAATAATAGATCTGGAGAAATAAAGGGAAGTTCAGAGAACTTACAAACCCTACTACCAAAAAAGAGAGGATAACAACCCAGGGAAAATACCTCCACCAAATTTACCATCAATGAACATAACAGAAGTAGGGGGGGATAATTTTTGCACTTTTCACCAACAACCTCATTCTGAAAAGAAGTGTCATCAATGGTTAAATTTGATGACATTGGTGATGAATAAGCTGCTGGACTCTAAATTGACTAAAGACAATGAAAAGGAAGAAGAAAAAAACCAAACCATAGAGAAACAAGATGATGATACCATGTTCTTATGGAATGGTGTCTCACTTTTCAACACAGAAGAGAATGCTCTTGAATCTGAATACACACCACCAACAACAAAAGATACGGACCTAGCAATTAAGGACAATGTAATAAGTTCAAAGATTAAAAAATTGCAAGAGAATGTCAAGAGATAGGTAGATGTGAATGTTAAAGATAAAACACCTGAAGTCACTACTGTCAACCAGGAAGCAGAGCCAATCAATGAGCCTGTCAAGCATGTGGAAGGTGTTGATGAGGGAAACACTGAGGAAGTCGAGGAGCTTAAAGGGGATATACCTTCTCAAAATCAATCAGGGGAAGAAGACATAGAACCAGGTTGGGAAGAAAAAGCTGACACCCCACCTTTTCTTTTGACCCTAGAAATGTTGAATCATAATGTGCATAATTACTTGGTAGACTCTGGATCATTGGTGAATGTTATGCCACTTGAGGTTTGCAAAAATATTAATGGACAGCCAGAGTCCACAGCATGGGAAGTAACGCAATTAGATAGCACAGGCGTCAAAATAGTGGGAGAAATGAAAAATGTTCTCATTCGCTTTTTTGCAAATAACAAGATATGCCAATTTTTGGAAGAGCTCACATTTGTATATATATGACTGGGGTCGAGCTTGTTCATTATTCTATTATTTTTCAACTATCGTGCTATGTCATTATCACGCACTGTCATTCTCTGAAGCTAGCGAAGGACCCCGTTGTTGGTACCCGCGTCTAGGTGGATCAACTGTGGGAGCTTGAATGCCTTTCTTCCCGCCGTCTACGCAGCGTTTCCAGGTAGGCTTCTCGTTGCTTATCCCGTTCTGTTCGAGCTTTTGGTTGTTTTTCTACGGTTGGGTTTTTTCCCGTGGCCGTTTTCCCCTGCCCCGTTAACTTACATGCCTATATATTGGGGATTTTGTGGCGGTACTGTCCGCGGAAAAGGGGGGGGGGTTTGACCCATTGAGTAGTTTTTCCCCTAGCCATTTGTTTTGCGACCCTGCGCTTAGTAATGGGGGTTTGGTGTAGACGGCCATTACGCTGTCTGCACCAATCTTCCCTGTGTGATGTCATTTTTGTAGGGGGAGGCTTTCACGGCCTTCCTGTGGCACTTGAAATGGTTTCCCTCTCCCCCTTTGTTTTCGTGCTACCCGCTTCATCAAACCCCAGCCGTTTTTTATCTACGCGGTTCCGCGCGACCCCATTCACGCTCAGTTTCGAACCCCAAGCCGGTGGAAGAGGATATGTCACTGCATGTAGTTTTATTGGTCAGAGTCGCATGGGAAGTATTTTGTTAAAGCACCGCTGAAAAGCTCGAATATTTTCCACTGTCATTCCCACACAGCACCATGATCATGGCGCCCATGAACAGCCCGAGTTTGCTTCATTTTTATGTAGATTTGCTTCCCACTCGATTTTATTGTTAGAGTTGTTTTGATATCAGAAAGCAGTGTTAGCTTGCACATTTTTCTTCATGTAACTATTTCCATCATGCTAAACATAGATGAAGTTAAACACTGCACCTTGTTGTCCCAATGTTTGTAGCTTCGGCAGAAAGGTCTTAATGATGATAATTGTATGTATAATAAGAAGATTCCGAATTCAAGATGTCGAAGCGACAGAAGAAGAAAGCTCCTGTGGTTGAAGGGGACCCAGAAGTGGAAGTTGTCACCAAGACTGAGTACATATATGAGGACACCAAGTGTATATCTGGTGTCGAACCTGAATACCAATGGGGGGAAATATATAGGTTAATCACCCACAGGGAAGTGCCCGATATGGGCTTGGAAGAAGAGGGCATATATGCCAATATCGAGAGATCTTCACTAATGAAGTTTGCCACCAGACCAGAGCTATTCCCATGCTCTAAAGTAATGGTTTGGATTCTTCCCTGGGCAGATGTCACCACAATGATCCTGGAGAATGTCAACAAACAGGGCTATGCTGCTTATAGCCCAGGATATGTAGCACTGGCCTACCACCTGCCAGAAGCTCAAATATTTTTGTCTGAAGATTGGTTGAACAACATCAGAATGGACCTTGTTGAGACCCTTAAAAGAATGTTGTTGACTGGAAAGCATTTCAGAACCAGGGCTACGGGAGAGTATGACACAACAAGCTTAAGGGCCCCATACAGGTTCATAGCTTTAATGCTTAACAAGATTTTTGGAAGAGCTCATGGCAGGTTCTTCAAATTGGAATGGATACCAATTATTTTTTATGTTTCCACCCAGGGGACCATTTTCAACTGGGCCAACATTGTATCAAACAGTATTTCAGCCTGCATGGCCTCAGCTTTGGGAGGAGTGTCTTAGAAGAGATCTGAATTCTATATGAGTTCCATACTTGTCAATTGTATATTGTGCAATCAACCTTTTCCTGGCCTCAGGTGCATTTGGGACAGGGAAAGGATGCCTGTTTATGCTGCATACAAGCCACTGTGGGCACACAAGTACCAAAGTCATTACCGAGAAATCTATGAACAGTTCATCATGCCACTGTATATGCTCATTTTCCCAAAGGAGTGTGACTGCATGTCAGAAGAGGCATTGCGGGTTATTGAGGAGTATGCAGATTATTATTTGAACGAGGATGGCCTATACTTCAGAATGTTCGGAGGTTCCAGAGCACCCTCCCTACTGCCCAGATACACCACTGGCTACATCATTCACAAGGAAGCAGTTAGGCAGGTCTTCCTGGATGGCATAAGAAGCTTTCTGTTTGAGCATAAGAAGGCTTCCTATCCTCCTTTGCCCTTCAATTTAGGGAGTTACAAGTTCACCAGAGTGAAGAAAGTGGATGAGTTTGTAGAAGAATTGGAAAGGTTTCATTTTGGTGAGATTTCCTTCCATAGAAGCGACTCCCACAATAAAGTAGGTGAACATTGTAAAGAAAACAACATACATTTTGAATACACCCACCATTGGGATAGGGAATAATCTATCTTCCGAAGTGCATTAAACATAACAGCTTTGAGGAGAAGGTTTAAGAAGAAGATCACCACCAAAGGTGGGAAGGGAGATGAACAAGCAAAAGCTGAGGAAGAAGCCAAGGGAAGAAATGAGGAAGCCCAAAGGCTGGCACAAGAAGCTGCAGGGTGGTTGTAGGGAGAAGAAGAAGAAAAAAGAAGAGCTGCCCAAGAAGCAGCCAAAAAGGAAGAGGAAGATGCTAGGAATGAAGAAGAAGAAAAGAAAAGAAAGCTTGATGAGGAGCTACATAAGCAAGAAGCAGAGAGGCTAAAGCTGACGCAGACAGAGACAGAACTGTCAGCCTCTGACATAGCTGGAGGACAGACCCAGGACATGGAGAACCATGAGGTTCAGGACCCATAAGTACCTACTGCCAACACCCCTGGACCATCTATGGCCCCCGACCTTAAACTGGTCCCTTTTGTATAGAAGGTGGGTGAGGAAATACCTGATTTTAACACTATGTTCTATGACAGGGAGACAAAGAGGATAGTGAAGAGGACGGAAAGGAAGGTTGAAACTAGAGGTCTGCCCAGGAAAATGATAACGGATACACCCGTTGTGTTTGAAACAGACCAAGATCCAAGATTCACCATTAGAGCCAGAACTGCACTGATTCATGCCTTGGAAGACAATGTGGACATGATTATGACAGACTTGGAGTAATCCAAGAATTCCTCTGCTCAACTGAAAGACACATTGAGGAAGGAGAGAGAGGAAAGAAATAGGCTAAAGAGGAAATATGAGGACATGAAAAGGGAGATGAGGTCCTCAAAAGATGAACTGCAAATCCTCCAAATAGAGAGACAAGCTATTGAAGCTGCACAAGAGCGTCTGGAGAAAATGCAGCAAGAGTATCAAGAACTAAAGGTGGAGAAGGAACAACTAATGGGAAGGGTAGAAGACTTAGAGCTGGAGAGAACCACTTGGGAGGCAAACGAAAAGCAAGCTCAAGAACAAGAAAGGAAACTTCAAGAGCATATCTCTTCTGTAACAACTGCTTTAGAGGAAGCAAGGGAGTAGCAGGTCAACCTCCAACCATTCAAAGAGCATGTGTTGGCATAAAGGGCCAAGATGCTGTAGTTGTAGACTGCCATAGAAGAGGAGAGATGCAAAGTTCTGCAGGTAGATGGCTGATTAGAGGAAATCCTGGAAACCTCCTCTTACTTTGTTGATAGATCTCAGTACGTCCTTGAAGTCCTGACTGCAAGAATGGAAAGGCTGGAGAATAATGAAGAAACTCCAGCAGAGCTGCCATCGAAGGATAAACAGGCCCTCAAGCTGTATTATGACTTATTGGAGTTTGCAATAAATACCGCAGAGGATTTCAAAAAGGCCGTTAAAAAGATGAGAGGAGCATGCGCAGAGTTTTTCAGGAGGCTCCTTATTACCTACAATTGGTGCCAAATAGAGGCCGAACAGAGGCTTGATGTTTTCCCGAACCACAACTCATTTGTGGAGATGTTGCAGAAGAGATATCAGGAGGAGGAAGTGAAAGTACAACATATTAAAGCCTTGGATGATTAGATCTTAAGGAGTGAAGTAGATCATTCAGCCATCAGTGTGTAGCTTTTGGAGGATCAGCTTCGGTTGAGCACAGCTAGAATTGAGGCTATAAAGTACCAGGCTGCGAAGTTTGAGATCAACATTTAGTTTCTAGAACCTTGTGCCTTTGAAGGCATCGCCTCTGAAGCTTTGGCATGGAAGAAGTTTCTGGACACCCAAGTGGGACCCTCCTAGTAAAAGATTGGTCACTTTTGTAATTTGTAACGATTTTGTAAAAACATTTGAGAAAAGTGAAACATTGGAGGTGAAGAGTTGGGAAGCCCAAAGGTTACTTTGGGTAGCCCAACAGTCTCGCCCTTTTTGTATAAATGTAGAAGGCTTAGAAGGAATAGGGGATTTTTCCCAGTTAGACATGTAAAGCGATATTGTAAGAAGAACTACTTTTTTTTGCAATAAAGAATCATTGTTTTCCCATTGGAGAAAGAGTGGTGGGACTTTCAAATGTTATGATGTGGATGGTGGAAAGATGAACTATTTTTTTTTCCAGATTTGTGTCCATCAACTGTGAGATCGTTCTAACTCTTAGAGCCTATGTTCTTGTTTGAATGATTTCTAGTTTATTCTGTGGGATTACCACCATGAGTAATGCATGCTGTTCATAAACAATTGGCTATCTGATTGTCTAAATATTTTAATCATTCATGTGTTGTAGGAAGGAATATCAGCTACCTGTAATTTCTCATTATAATGCATGCACATTACACAATTACTCATATAATAAGTTACAATTTGGCTCCCCGGGGATAGATAGATAGATAGATAGGTCGATAGTTAGTTTACTTTATTGCTGCATATGTGAATTAGATGTTTGTGAGCTTTAAGACGAGAGGTAAGAACCTGCGCATCACGTTGTGACTGCTCCTTGCATCCTTCATCACCCTGCATTGTTAATTAGACACTTGTATTTCATACTTTAAGTCAAAATTACAAAAATATACGGTGGACCGGGCCGCAACCAGTAAAACATTTTGTTTTGTTACTTGACCTACGGTAGCCGGACCGCAAACTGGACGAATTCCCTATACCAAACAGTCACAGGATAGTTGGGAACACTGACTGGGGAGAATCCCTTGCTGTTGTTGCCTATGAATTTCCAGGCCTCAACACGGTCATACCAAGCTTTCTATCACACCTTCTCAACATTCTAACAATAGTCTGTGAAAAAATGATCTTCCTCCTACTGGACCAACTATAATAATATTTCTTCTACAACACCAACATCAGTCATTTCACTAAAAACAACTATCCTTAAACTGGGTACAATATATTCCATCAACACAATAACCTCTTGTCCATTGACCAGTCAAAATGGAGTTTGGCATTGTTGGATTTTCTCCCTCCTCCAGGGATCTTAACCCATGTTCAGTCCCTTCTACTCAGCGCAACAAAACCCAAGATATCAGCCCGACAAAGCAAAGTTTAGTCTGTAGCACCTGTGATGCAGATGTTGTCTCACCCGAGATATCTCTCTTGAATAGGTAACTGCCATAACCATGTTTCTGCAGTTGGGTGGGGAATTTATGGTACCTTGTAATTTTACCAAGGCTCTCAATGAAGTCCGGGGGTAGATTATTTATGTTCACTATGATTCAACAGTTAGGCGATGACCCAACTTCTCTTATGCAACTTATTATATCAACGGTAGTTGTGCAGCACAATAGTATTCAACTAATACAATGTGACTGATATACATCTATTCATTTGTAAGCAAATCTATAATCATTCATTCAATGCGACATTTGCACAAGTATTTCAAACACATTCAACATTCACACATATACATCGAATATAACATGGAAACCCATCCAGGAAAAAACCACAAGGTGCTCTTCATTTGGCATGAGGAAATATATGCACATTTTGTTTGCGCACTAAGCTGCAGAATCTTATCAAGATCTCCTTATCTTTATTTACCGACTCTTCCTCCCTCTCATGCTCTTTGATTTTCTCTCTATTCTCTTCCTAATTTACTATACTAATGATCTACACACAACCCAGATCTACTTAACTCTTCCTACTCTTATGCACACTCAACTTCAAATTCTTCACTCAGATGCACTCAACAATACAGAGCCATGAACCAAAAGCTAACAGTCAGAGCTAATGAGAGTATATTCTTGTCTAATTTAATTCCATATCGAGAGTCTAACCCACATACAACTTGGTTTCTCTCCTTTATAGCCTCATTACAGAATCGATACATACGTGATACAGACTCAATATAGACTTAATTACTGTCACTTTCTCATTCGACTTCCTATATCCAGCCAACCAGCTGTCTTTCCTATTCAAGTAACACCTAACGGGAGGCACTATTGGCATGAATTATAGAGATTCCTTCACGCGTGTGGTTTCCACTAGCTTTAGCCGAGTTTGTACCCATGATCGTTGTGTCCGGTCACTTTCCAAGAATTCCACCTTACTATTATTTTCCAGCTGTTATGCTACTTGCACACCTTTTGATGCTGATATTATGTTGTACCTTCCCTTATTGCAATCCTTCCTTTTGTCACAGCTCCCTTGTCTGGCGTAGCTTCCTCTTCTAGCGCATCTTCCTCCTCTTATTCCTTCTATTGATTGCCTCTGTCACAACTTCCTTTCTCTTCTTGCTTTTCTGTCGCGACTTCTGTCATAGATCCTTCTTCTTCTCCTTTATCTCTTCACCATACTCAGTCATAATTCTAAATGAGTTCTTCCTTCCTGTCCATAGGATAAACAGAACCCAAAATTCACTCGTGGCTCATCCTGAGCCACTCGAATCTATTCCTCCATAATTTTACTTGCTTGATATTGCTATGAAAATATTCCATGATTTTCACCACTCTCTCTGCTTCTATGTGCACTTCTTCCTCTGTATTCCTTAATTGTTCCACCAAGTTTGAACTGACATGTTCCAACATGACCTTATCCAATGATGTTGGTACATCGTGGACCTTTTGATGCACAGGCTAAATGATGTCTGTAATTTTTTCTACTTCAGCCTGCAACTATTCCACTTTCTCCTCACGGTGCTACTGCTGTGTGCGTAGCACTGTCATTTGCTGCTACAATTTTCTCATCTTCGTTGCCTTAGCCATTTCCTATGCTAAGGGTAGCTCTTTCATATCATTCCTTATCTGTGTAATGTTTACTTCAAACATAATCAACTCATTTGAAATCTACTGTGATTTCACATCATCCATTAAGGCTTCCCAAGTCTGAGAGACTTGGTCGACAACCTTGGCACATATTTCTTCTACTTCTTCTATTTTCTTCACAGCTTCAATTGGCATATCTCTTATTTTCTCCATTACTTCTGGAGGTGTGCTTAGCCTTACATGTTCTTCAAGCTTTGTAATCATCTTCCTAAGATCAACCGCTATCTTTCCAAGTCGAATAACCTTGTCTTCGACCTACATTTCTGGTGATATTTTAGCATCTTCAAGATTCTAACAAGCCAGGTTTACAATATTATCAAGTTTCAATTTACTTTCTTATCATTCCCTTACTTTCTTCTTGGTCTTTCGTATCTTTTCCTTTATTTTGTTGATAATCTTCTCGGATTGCTTCTCCTGCTTACTGAGGGCACTTTCTCTTACTCTAATTTTTGCGAATGAAAATTTCTGTAAGGAATATACTTCCATTGGTCGCATATTTGAAAAATATTTGAGTACCTGGAAACCAATTTTGGAGACTTCATTGGAATCTGGGGTTTCCAAGTCCAATACTTCTCCTAGAATTTGTACCATGATTGGGTGGCCCACTATTGGTCTGTGAGGTTCTGATACTTCAGAAGGTCCTGGATCATTCTGTGAGTCTGGTACTTGGGGTGCATGATCCACTGCAATTTTGACTTCTTCAATTATTTTACCCAGTTCATTTAGCCTCTCTATAGTATTAGTGGTAAAATCATTCTACTGCCTGCCAAGGTCATGGAAACTTGCTTGGGCCACTTCTTGTAGTGCTTCTGCTAATGTTTCTAACTCTTCATCATCCTTACAAATGGTATTGGCTTGCTTATCAACCTTCTATTTTTTGCACTTAGGTTGCCTTTGTTCGTCTGTGTCTTTCTCTCCTTGTTATTGTTGCTGCTCTAGTGGTGGATCCTGAGGGGGAAAATTGGACTGAGTCTTGTCTCGCTCCGTACTGTGTTAGTATTGCCTGGGTTTTTTTTCTCGATTGACCTGTTTCTCCTTTGCTTGAGCTTCTAGTGCTTGGTGACACCATTCTTGTGGCTAATCGTTAATAAAGGTTTCTAATTCCTCTTTCATTAATACATATTGCGTCTCCAACCACTGGAATTCTAGGTCTCTCCGTAGTTCTATGTCAATCTAGTTTGGACCAATTTTAAATCTGATGATTCATCAAAATTGGGAAACAATGTTTGCATTAAGTCTCACCTTGTGCTTCACTAGATGCTTTAAGGATTCATTATGTACAAAAAATTCAATGTTCTATTTGTTTGCTTATTCTTGTATGTTGAGAACTATAGGTTCTAGTATCTTGCCCCTCTACAACTAACAGGTAAATATACTGGCTGATAGTCTACCGGCTTAGACCAAACAACAAATGAAATTAAGATCAACAACCAAGAGTAATAAAAAGTAGTACCTTCTACCTGCGATGAGGCTGCATCTTGTAACAACTCGTTGAGTAAACATTGTGACCAATTGATCTGGACTCCTTCTACATAGAGTGCAACTAGCATGACTGCACATGGAGTACATTGGTTTGGACACAATGTGTGCAACAATTTGCATGACAATATTATTGCTTCCATCGGTATAGAAGAGTCATTAATGGATGACATTGAGAACCCTCTGTCAACCTTGACCAGGTCATACTTATCCTTAACCTTTGCAATCAGGGCTGGGTATTTTTCCTTTTCCAAAATTGATACCGGGTCTGCTCCCGCCCGTGGCAGACCTGTAATTACTGAAATTAGGTCAACATCAACTGAGTATGGTTTGTCTAGCCACATGAATCCTCCATGAAATACTACTAGTAGCTACTTTACATAATTGTTCACTTCTATGCTTTGGCCAAAGTGTGGCATGAATAGTAATGACAGTAACCCATACTATTCCAGTCCTTTCACCCATTTCATTGTAGTGAAACTGTTTGGTGAGTCAGGCATATCTTTCACCATTTTCATGTAGTTCCTTCTATCCATATCTCTTAATTTGTTTGTGTCATGATATTTAAAGGATAACTTATGTAATTGTGGCATGATATATTGTAGTACTTTAATTCCTTTCGTTAGTTTGGGCGCTACCAGTGTAGCATAATACTTGCTTGTGATACTATCCCATGGCGCATCTGTCCTCCTTGGTGGAATATATGGTGGCAGCAAGTTCCTAGTTTCAAAGTCTTCTTTCTCTTCATGGATTGGTGGCACTGTTGTTGCTTTCTCATTTCTCTATTTATTCATTGGCTGCTTTCCCTTTGAATATGGTGATGGTCTTGGTTCCTATACTCTGCATTTTCCTGAAGGTCGAGGTCAAACTTGGCCAGAAGCTGGGATAGAATGCTTCCTTGGGGGAATATATACCACAATATCTTCCATAATAGGGGTAGGTGATGCAGGTCCAACTTCAGGTTCCATAATTGGATGAACACTTGATATTGAAATGACCATAAATTTACTTTGACTCTTTGAGTTGCAGAAATAAAATCTCTTTTATCTTCTCTAGGCATAATGACTCAGAGTGTGGGTGCAAAGTGTAATATGAAACAACATCTTTTTGACAGTTGTCCTTCACATGAGCAGGTATTCAATTAGAAAGGAATCCATCCTTTCAACCTCATGAGTCGACAGTTTGGATTATTTAAGGAAGTCTTTTAGCACGTCGTCAATTAGATGGCATCTTTAAAGGAGATTATAGTAATTTATGGTAACTATTTGTTGGATTTTCTCCATCCTCCAGGGATCCTGGCTTAGGTTTAGTCCCCTTTTCTTAGCACAACAAAGCCCAAGATATCGGTCTGACAAAGCATAGCTCAGTTGGTAGCAGCTGCAACGTAGATGTTGTCTCACCCAAGATATCTCTCTTGAATGGGTAATTGCCAGAACCACGTTTCCAAAGTTGGGTGGGGAATTTCTAGTACCTTGGCATTTTACTAAGGCTCTCAATGAAGCCCGAGGGTGGATTATTTATGTTCACCATGATTCAATAGTTAGGCCACGAACCAACTTCTATTATGCAACTTATTAAATCAACAATAGTTGTGAAAGATAATCATATTCAACTAATACACTGCGATCGATATACATCTATTCATATGTAAGAAAATCTATAATCATTATTCAATGCAACATTTACACAAGTATTTCAAACACATTCAACATTCACACACATATACACAGAATATAACGTGGAAACCCATATGGGAAAAAACCACAAGGTGCTCTTCATATGGCATGAGGAAATAAATGCACCTTTCATCTGCGCACTAAGCTGTAGACTCCTCTTAAGATCTCCTTATTTTGATTTACAAACTATTCTTCCCTCTCATGCTCTCTAATATTCTCTTTGTTCTCTTCCTACTTTAATCTACTAATGATCAACACACATCCTAGATCGACTCAACCATTCCTACTCTTCTGCGCGCTCAACTGCATATTTTTCACTTAGATCCACTCAGCAATATAGAGCCATTAACCAAAAGCTAATAGTCAAAGCTAATGAGAGTATATTATTGTCTAATTGAAGTCCATATCGAGAATCTAACCCACATACAACTTGGGTTATCTCCTTTATAGCCTCATTACAGACTCGATACATACTTGATACAGACTCAATACATACTCAATACATACTTGTTTACTGTCGCTTTCTTAGCCAAATTCCTATATCCAACCAACATGTTGTCTTTCATATTATGGTAACACCTAATGGGAGGCACTATCAACCTGACTTACAGATATTCCTTCATGCACGACGTTTCCACCAACTCTAGGTGAACTCGTACCCACGATCATTGAGGCTTGTCATTTTTTGAGCATTCTGCCTTACTGTCATTTTACAGTCGTTATGCTACTTGCATGCCTTCTGATGCTGATATTCTATTGTACCTTCCCTTAACACACTTCTTCCTTATGTCGTGGATTCCTCATCTGGCACAAATTCCTCTTATTCTTCCTTCCTTTCACTACCTTTGTCACAACTTCCTTTCTCTTATTGCTTTTCTGTCACTACTTCTGTCGTAGCTCCTTCTTCTTCTCCTTTAGTTCTTGTCCATACTTAGGCATAATTATGAATGAATTTTGCCTTCCTGTCCCTAGGACCAACATGCATGTCAATGTTTTACAGGTGGTGTGATATGCCCATAACACTGCAGATATTTTCTGATCCCTATCATCTCTTTGAACATTACAAATATTCATCAATGCATTCTCCAAGATCTTATTGAATAACTCGACAACACCATTTGCTTGTGGACAATACATTGTCGTCTTCTAGTACTAAATCTGGAATTATTCAATTAATATGTTGATCAATAGATTCACAAGTGTGTTTCTTGATCACTTATCAAAATATTTGGGCATCCAAATCAGGTCACTACATTTTCAAACAAAAAATTGGCAGTGGTCGCAATAGTACAATCCTTTACTAGCACTGCTTCAACCCATCTAATCAAGTAATTCGTTGCAGTGATAATGTATCGTGCACCTATTTTCTTTATTGGTGGATTATATGAGGTACCAATGAAATTCTTCAAATTCCTATGAATTTATATGAGGTACCAATGACATTTCATTTCGTCGTGACAAATTTCGATTTCTTTAGCAGATATCACAACTGCGACAATAATCTCGAGCATCCACATCCAAAGTAAGCCAACACAATCCTTCTTGTAATATATTCCACACTGTAGCTTTCATGCCATAATGGCCTCTTGTGACACCAACATGCGCTTCATTCAATATCATTGGTCACTCATGTTCCAATACTCAACGATGAAGAATTTCATCTGGTCCCATTTTGTATAATAGTTCGGCGATCAACTGGAAATCTACAGCTCGCATAGCTAATTGTTTCTTATGTGCTGTAGTGAATTCGGTTGGTGCATATTTCATACTCAAGAATTGTATAATATCTCTATAATGATCATCAAACATCTTGACTACAAATAATTGTGCATCAGGAAGACTATCGTTAAGATTACCCAGTTCTTCTCCACTTTCTAGGCTTGACATGTGGTCTAGTGCTAAATTGAGTTGACTCGATTTAACGATGATCTCAAAGTCAAATTTATGGAAAAGGAGAAGCCATCGAAAAATATCCACCCCAAACACTAGCTTATTGACCAAATATTTCAACGCAGAATGGTCTATGTACATCTTGAAGTGTCCTCCCATAAAATAGCGTCGAAACTTTTGAAGCATACATACCTTGGCTAATCCTTCTCTTTCTGTCGTGGTAAAGTTCTTCTCTATTATTGATAATTTTATGCTAGCAAAGGAAATAGGATGATCAATAGAACCTTCGCCAGGATGTTCTTGTACAATGCCGAGTGCGACAGAGGAGGCATCGATATGTACATGAAACTCTTTCTTCTAGCATGGAAAAACTAATATAGATGTTGTGACCATCTGTTATAGCGGATTTCACCACACTAGGTGAATCACACATTGTATGGCCTTCCCCTGTCCTGCTGTAGACTCATTAGCCCCTATGGACCACTTTTTGTCTTTTGATGTATCCTTGACCATCCCTAAAAACATAAGAAAAACGATATACGCGGTCTTTTCCCCGATAACCGCGTACATACGTGGATATTCCCTCTATAGTCGCATACATTGGGATGTGTGCATAATACAAAACCTTTTGGAGCGTTCCTTGACTTGGTTCTGACTCATATGACTCCTGGCCTTCCATATGCCTTGAGATCGCACGGATTCGACCTTTCAGTATCCATTTGAAAAGCTATATAAGGAACCCATTGAGACATTGAAAGCATAAGAGAGAATTGAGAGTAATGAAACTATAGTCCATTGTTGCCAGAACTTATGCTTGAGTCTGCATCCCTTTGTCCCTTGGAGCACTGTTGTGTTCTTCCCAAGCTTGCCTTTTGCTAGTAAGCTTGCTATCGAAGTGATGGAGGATTGAGGTGGTGGAGGCCCAAGTGGGGGATTCAGTTTCTCCGGTTCGTAGACGTGCCGTCAGAGGTTGTCACGTGTAATCTCTGATTCATATTAATAGGAATATCTTTTCCTGTCCAGTAATGTGTATTTGAATGAGTATTGCATCCATTGGAATATGTCAAATGCTTATACATTATTGATTATATATGCTAGAATAGATCTAACACCATGAAATATAGTATGCTTGTATTGTTTACTTGTTGTTGAGGACGTGCTATAACAATTCAAGCTGAAGATTGGAAAGCTCAACGGGGATCTACTTCAACCGTCTGGAATAAGGTACAAGGTTCGATCCTTTAGTGTTAGATGTTTTTATTTCTATTGCATATTGGGAAAGATTGATTTCTGGAGTCTAGCTGTCTGTGGTGGTACCCCAAGCCATAGGAATTTCTCTCCGTAATAGAATTGGTGACTCTGCTGGGGATGTTCCTTGTTTTTCTTTGGGGTTGGGGGCACAATGGGCTTGATATTATTGACTTGCTCTTGGTTTCTCTCTGTTTCTGTGTCGCATGTTATAGTATGTGGGTCCATTGACACTCCCCTTTATTGGTTTGGCCTTGACCTTCTTTTTACCACTGCCTTCTCTGTATACGCGAGTTTTTGGACAAAAGTCGCGTACATACGCGGATTTTTGGCCAAAATTCATGTACATACGCAGCTGTTCTTTATACAGTTGCGTACATCCTCCCGTTTGGTGAGTTTGATGTTGTGGGAAGTTGCTGGGTGGGTTGTGAGTGTGGTTGGGTCTTCCTTGGGTCTGGAGTTGTCTGTTGGATGCTTCTTTTGTGACCAGAGACCGTTCGTGCCTATCATAGGTATTACGTCTACACTAGCATATAGGTTAGGTTCACCACCATTTGCATTTTGCATGACCTTATGACCATGTCACTATATCCTTAGGTACAAACCCACTCTATTATGTCACGGAACCTTCTTGCTGCTATAGAAGTGGCATGATATGAGTGGTAGAGACTCACCTTACATGGGTACCCTAGTTAGCGCCTTATTTGCATTTGGTGCCCATGCCGATGTTTCCCCCTTTAGGGTGTGGGAGTCCGTTGTATAGTATTTCCATGACATTTAGCAAGAGCCTCATACTCCTCTTGATCTTATGTTGGCCATTGATCCCCCGGAATCCCTTGTATCAAGTTGTGAATGCATTATCATGAGCTTTGCCTATCTTATTGAGCTTTATGCCGGCTCCCCTGACATTTCATTTTAGCCATATAGCCCGAGCTTGTCTCATGTCTAGCCATGCAGAGCCTTTTATTTATATCTTTCACAGCTTGATTCCCTTTATACCGGGAGGGGATTTTCCCCTGAGTGTCTATATCCTACACATGTATCCTTGCATTGAGCATAGGTATGTTCCACTGCTTGGAACTAGTTTGTTTGCCCTCATGACACTCGTCTCCTCCTATTTTGTAACTATAAAGCTAGTTTATTCTTTTTTCAAGCTTTTCAAATAACTGAAAAAGACCAAAAAATCAAAAAACCAAAAATCCGGACAAGAAAAGATATTATCTTTGGCAGCTGTCGAGTCGTGTCACCTTCGAACAGAGCACTGTATATCACATCCATTGGTTGGGTTATAGTTTGACTTTAGGAGCTGTACTCATTTATCTGAGTTTTATCTCCACCGACTGGTTAAGCTTCCAGTCCCTATGGAGCCTCTATTGATGCCTCCTGCATCATAGAGATGTCCCAGTTTGTATATCAATTTTAT
>LPNX010800823.1:788176-911940 GCA_001517045.1 Pseudotsuga menziesii | reverse complement strand
TTATGCTTGAGTCTGCATCCCTTTGTCCCTTGGAGCACTGTTTTGTTCTTCCCAAGCTTTCCTTTTGCTAGTAAGCTTGCTATCGAAGTGATGGAGGATAGAGGTGGTGGAGGCCCAAGTGGGGGATTCAGTTTCTCCGGTTCGCAGACGTGCCATCAGAGGTTGTCACTTGTAATCTCTGATTCATATTAATAGAAATATCTTTTCCTGTCCAGTAATGTGTATTTGAATGAATATTGTATCCATTGGAATATGTCAAATGCTTATACATTATTGATTATATATGCTAGAATAGATCTAACACCATGAAATATAGTATGCTTGTATTGTTTACTTGTTGTTGAGGACGTGCTATAACAATTCAAGCTGAAGATTGGAAAGCTCAACGGGGATCTACTTCAACTGTCCGGAATAAGGTACGAGGTTTGATCCTTTAGTGTTAGATGTTTTTATTTCTATTGCATATTGGGAAAGATTGATTTCTGGAGTCTAGTTGTCTGTTGTGGTACCCCAAGCCATAGGAATTTCTCTCTCTGATTCATATTAATAGTTTATCTTTTCCTGTCCAGTAATGTGTATTTGAATGAATATTGTATCCATTGGAATATGTAAAATGCTTATACATTATTGATTATATATGCTAGAATAGATCTAACACCATGAAATATAGTATGCTTGTATTGTTTACTTGTTGTTGAGGACGTGCTATAACAATTCAAGCTGAAGATTGGAAAGCTCAACGGGGATCTACTTCAACTGTCCGGAATAAGGTACGAGGTTTGATCCTTTAGTGTTAGATGTTTTTATTTCTATTGCATATTGGGAAAGATTGATTTCTGGAGTCTAGCTGTCTGTTGTGGTACCCCAAGCCATAGGAATTTCTCTCCGTAACACCATCTTATTCTTTAGCACATCCATAATATTTTAGCATTGTTCACCTCACTGAAATTCAACATCTTTCTTCAATAATTTCTCTATAGGAGCAGTTACCTCTGCATAACCTCTGATAATTTTCCAATAGTACCATATATGTCCCAGAGTTGTTCTCAACTGCTTTATTGTCGCGGGTGGTGGTATGTCAACGATGATCACAATTTTAGCAAGATCCACCAAAGTTCCATTGTGACAAATCACATGACCTAACATAATTCCAAAAGGGACAAAAAAATACATTTTTTTAGATTCTGAGAAATCTGATACTGTCGACATCATTCCAACATCATCCCAAGGCTCTCATGATGATCTTTTATGAGCCCAAATACCGTCCAGTCATCAAAGTAGACTTCAAGAAACTTATGAATAAAATATTTGAAAGCAACCATGACTATCCTATAAAAGATATTAGGAGCATTCTTAAGTCCAAAGGGAATCATTGTATACTAGAAACATGCCCACTCCATTGCAAAGGTTGTTTTGTGTCAATATTCCTTCACAATTCTGATATGATGGTAACCAAAGAAACCATCAGTAAATGATTAGACTTCTTGACCCCCGACACTCTCAAATATTTCATCTATAAATAAGGTTGGAAATAGGTTGTGCAAGCAACCATCATTTAGTTTCCTTAGGTTGATGTAGAGACGCACTTCACCAACAATTTTCTTATCTTGTAATATGACCGGGATGATCCACTCGGATTCTTCAATAGGTTCTATGATGCTCGCATCCAACATTCGATCTAACTTTGTCTTAAATTTTTCTTTGTATCGCAGATTAAGTCGACACAGTCATTGGTTAATAGGTTTTTTTATAGGGATTCAATGGAATATTCATTTCTCCAAGATCTTCATTTCAAAAAACTTAGTGGGGAACCGATCTTGAAAATATGTAGGAGGTCTGTAATCTTTCCAACATTTTTATCATCCCAATAATCTCCAATATTGGAAAACTTTGGATTATCTAGAGAGCTAATGTTTACTTTCTTTATATTCAACGGATTCAGAAACTTGTCACTTGAGACACCTGATACTTCCACCGCGTGAGTACCTTTAGACTCAAGAATATTTATGTTGTGGGGATCATCATCATCAAGTTCTCCTATTACATTATAACACTCCATCTAGTGCTAGACTGTTCTGCTGCTCTGAATTTTTTTTGTCGTCAACACAGGAATACCTTCAAACATCTTAGGCTTGATTACTTGTAGAGAAACATCAATTGAAGGGTGATCATCAACAAATTCAAACGTATGGATGAAACTTACAACTAATTATTCCCATTCTATTATTCCTTTTCGTAGCTTGACCAACGTATACCAGTTCCTTGGTATCATGTCCAATGTGTGTATAAATTGGTGGACCCATTCCTGTCGCGGACATGCTTTCGAGGTCGCACAATAATGCTCCATGTGCTCGACAAGACTAGCCAATCCTGTGTATTTCTTGCTAGTGTATATCACCTTCTATCCAAATTAGCCTTCCATCAGTCTCCAACATTGGGGCCATTTCAAGATAGTATGTTTATGTGTGACCCACCATCTAACAAGTGTATCCTTCAATGAAAAGTCCAAAGCTGATAATAGTTGTGGTTCTGTTAATTTTTCTTCAAATTCCATCAAATTTTTTTTTAGGTTAGGAAGACCCTCATAGGTAGGTAGATCACATACCTTGATACCTACCCGTTGCACGAATTTTGTAATTCTTGTGCATATTCTCATTGAAACTTCATGCAGTTGGTTTCGCTAGTTTTCCAAAGCTTCTCCATAATCCGATGTGTAGGAAATAATACTTCACCAACTGAGTTTTTCATTGGCCATTGGATTCACATAATCATCCATTGTAGAAGTAATGTTATATATATATGGTCCAGATATCCACCTTACCCTTCACTATTCATTTGCTCGACATACCTCTGTCCTTCTAGAGGATCAGGTGGTGCGACCACCCTCAGCTCATCATCTTCAAACGTTAGTATCCTCTTATTGAAATTGATAATATTTTGGTTACCAATGGCCCAATCGATCCCCATAAGCGCATGATACATATTCATATCATAAAAAATGTCGATCACCTCAAAGTCTACATAAATTCAAAGTCCTTCTATCTCAACAGGCGCCCGAGTCAGTCGATCAATAGGTAAAACCTTTGACTAATTTTCTAGTTTGAGTTGGACAGGAGACCATACTAGTCTCAAATTTCCCATACACTCCCACGTTTGTCTAGTAAGAATGTTAACATTAGAACCCAAGTCTAGAATAATATATTCCATGTCCTGATCTCCTATATGGGCAATCATTCTTAGTTCATGACCAGTTTTCAATCTTTTCCTAATATGGTTAACCCTCATTTCTTGCCGCATAACTTCTCGAGGTTCTTCTATAAAAGATGTTATTTCTACTACATTATCTTTATATTTTATTAATGCTAAAAAAATATTAAAGAATTCCTTCATTTTACAAACATTTTCTGTCAGTTTCTTCTGGAACAACTGGTCGAATCGTTGAGGCATCTCCAATAGCGGTCCTTCATTTGGTCGAGCAAAAGAAGTAAATTCTTGATTTTAGTCAAAAAATGCATGTCAATCATCCAAGAATATATCCTTTTATTTTTGGACATCGAATGGTACTTTCTTTTGTGCTGTCGGTCACACACTCGATTGTCCATATGGTGCTTCTTTATCTGCTCCTGTCACAACACCTCCTCTGGTTACAACAACAATATTTGGCTCCCTTGGTTCAAAATATATCTTTTGTATGTTTGGATTGGGATTATGATTTCCCACATTCCTATCCTTCTATTTTGCAATCAACTAAGGGCATCCTTCGACAGTATGGTCAAAATATTTACACTATAAATATGTTGTAGTAGAATTTGTGTAGTCCCTAGAAAAGTGTCCAGGCTATCTTTCCCTTATAACATATAACTTGGCCTCTTCTGCGACCAAATCCTCCTCATCCTCTAAAAATTACACCCCCTTGGGTTGAGGGTATTTGTTGGAGTATCGATACAACATCATGGTATAAATGTCGCACGTCTAAGAATCTCATGACGATAGGGCCTTGTGCTTGGTTTCAAATGTTCATCAAAATTTGTGGGTTTTGGTGTTACTGAAAACCTTACATGGTATCAGAGCATAGGTATCAGGTTCAATTCTCCTGAGCTATGCCAAAGGGTGGTGTTGGAGTGTCAGTACAACATCATGGTATAACTGTCGCACCTCTGGGAATCTCTTGACGATAGGGCCTTGTACTTGGTTTCAAATGTTCATCCACATTTGCAGGTTTTGGTGTAACACCAAACCTTATAGTATTGTGTTTTGCAGATATTGAGCCTAAGGGTACTAGTTTTGAGGATATTGTGCCTGATATTGCTCAACCTGCACATGTTATCCATTCTTCAACATGTATGTGTTGATTTTTTTCTCTTGCACCAACTAATATTCTCTAAAATATTTCTCATCGTGGCCCATTGACCGACAAAACTTACAGTATAGACCAGTTGGCACACTCACGATTTTTTGTAAGTATAAGAATTCTTCTGACTGATGTCCTCTAGTTTGGCAAATTATACACTAAGGCATCCCTTGTGTATTCATCGTATTCGGTGCTCCTAATGCGACACAATTCATAAACATCGGGAAGTTGTCTTTATGATGTCCTTCGCTTCTGCATCTAGTACACCATATTTCTTCTTGTACTTCCTTTCCTTTCTTGATATTCTAAAGTTGCAATGTAAGGTTGGCAAGTTACAAGTAGATATGCATCATTCCTGCAGTAGTTTCTTCAACTGGTGAGGCTTCCAACTTCACGGTGAGTTCAGGAGCCTCGCTCTATGATACGATCTTTTGCAGCATCAAAGGAATACAAATGTGTGGTAACATCACTATAATAAACCATTCCTTGTGTTGGATGTCTGACATCTGAAAACTTAATTTAGCCATCAAATTATTGAATCTTTGGTCTAAGTCCCAAACATATTATGTAGGTAATTGCTTAATTTCTTTGATTTTCTTAATACATTGTGACTCAAATTTGGGCTTCCTCTACTCATCTATTAATCCTGCCTGAATTTCATCTAATGTCTTCTCCGTAATTCCTGTTGGAACCACAGAGAATTTCATGTACCAGTAGTGAGAATTGATTAACAAATGGATCTAGGAGCCAAAGAAACTCTCACAATTCGAAATAGTATGCAAATTATGCACAAAATAGCTGAAAGGATGAAATTTACATACACACATTAAGTCAATAATGGATATTATTATGACTGTCCAACATGTAACTATGTCTGGGGTTGATATATAATACAATAGGGAAAAATCACGAGGCCCTGGAGGCTGTGAGAATTGCTTCTCAGTGATATCTAGGAGCTAGAGAAATATTCACAATCAAAGTATTTGACAAAATATGTAAGAGAAAAACAAAAGAGACTGAAATAACACATGTGAATGGCGCTAATAATTGATCATTATATTAAAATACATCTTTTAGATGTGTATGGTACATATCTATAATACATTGGGGAAAATTCGTGAGCCTTTGGAGGCCATGTGAATGCATACAAGTGTCAGGATAGGATTTGACCCCTAAACCCCCATAGGTTGACCAATAGGCTCCCAAACCTAAACAAACAATCATGAATACATGTGTGAACATGTAAGGAGGCATATGAGTATACATGTGTGAGTCTCTAGGAGCCAATAAATGACCAAAAATACCATAAAACAACAACATTTACACATTAGCACCCTTAGTCAAAGAAGAAGTGGTTTGTAATTAATGTAGGAACCTGGAATGAAAAGATTATTAAACTAGAGAACCTCAACTATCAATATGATAAAACTGGAGTGCTTCAACTGTGATTTAATGAGCCATAAATCAGCTAATAGACCAATATATCCTAAGCAGGATCATATAACATAAGTACTAGACAAATGAAAATGCCTCCAAGGTGTAGATAATGGTAATAAGGTATATTAATTTCTCTAACACACCCCCTTAAACCTATTTTAGTACATATTACACAAAATTATTTATTAATTCCTTGGAAACTAAGGCACAAGCCACCTTTTACAAGAAAATTATATTAGTCCATGTAACTCATGTAAGGAGGAAAACCTAATGGGAAAAAACATCCCCTAAAAAATGGAAATGACAGAGATGATAAAAAATTTCTTCAATAGGTCTTCTTCTTCACTTGGATGAGATGAAATAACAACTTCTTGGTGATGGACTTGGTGAATATGTTGTGGATTCCAAGATCATGCATCAGTGCATCAAAGTGTTGTAGACAAAGATCATGTGGAGAGGCCCTTTGATGGTCATGATGTGATGATGGAGGAGAATCATAAGAATGTATTTTTCTGAAAGAATCATAAGAAGTATAATCAATCATGGAAAATATATCTCTATAAACTCTTTCCCAAATAACATCAAAAGATTCAACAAAATCTGCTTCATGTGTAGCTGCCGTATCATGAACAAAACCATGAATATTCTTACCAATTTGATGAAACACCTTCATAACTCTGTATCAAAGCTCATAAGACTCTGAAATATTAGAATACATGTCATATACAGTAGAAAATATCATAGGTATGGTGTCTCCATGACCGAATGGGTCTATAGAGAGAGACGAGTGAGCAATTAGATACATTTATAGTTGAGCGAACCTGGAGGGTCTGGAGACTTGATATATGAACCATGGGTGGTAAAAGCAAGTCCAGAAATATGTAACAATAGTCCTATGAAGGCCAAAGACATGGATGTCCAACCAATGAAATAAATACAAGACATAAAAGCAACATACACAAGTGACATAGTGCTAGAAACTAGGCAATTCTAAGATTTTCCAACTTAAGAACTTGAGGGTTGTTGGGTATTTTGGTCATGAAATGGTTGGGGAAATGAGTCGATGAATATAATAGGCTGTATATCATCCTGTGTATCATATTTAGAATCATAATTGGAATGATTTGATTGGATTGGGAAACGGGTTTCAGAAAGCACATAAAAAACTAGTAAAAAATGACTAGTTTCTGGAGGAAGCTTCGGTGCATTGGTTGGGGTTTCTTCTAAGGAAGGGATGGAGGATTCATATTCTTATATATCAGAAGGTAAATCAGAAATATATCCATTGGAAACAAATATACTATAAATGGGTTTCACCCATGCACTCAATGCATGCTCAGGCTTACACTTTCCTTGCTTGCGCTCCCATCCTCTTACAAACTCTGAAAGATCAATATGGTTCTCCTCAAGGAGCTTGGTCATGATGTCCATATTATTTCTTAAGAAATATATTTCAATATGAGAACCTATGCAATAACCACATGTGGGTCTCTCTCTCTTGTTATTCCTCCTCCTAGATCTCGAACTCCCATCAGTATAACTGAAGCTTTCCGTACTTGGCTGCTTCTTCTCTTTCTCTGTTTGGTTCAAAAATTTCTTCTTGACTTTGGCTTGATTTGATACACCATTAGCAAGGGCTTGATATTTGGTGGATTTGATGGTAACCATTTGTACTAGATTTTCCTTCTCCTGATTCAAAGACTCGATGAAGTATTCTAGCGCAGGAATCCTCCAATTTCTAGCTGTAAGATTTCTTGAATGGAATGTCAAAACAAACATAGAATACTCAGGCCGTAGCTTAGATGGAAAATATAAGATGATATTATTTCTTCTCTATGCCACACTATCTTAGCTGTAGTACTAGTGCTTTGAACTTGGTAAAAAAGTCTTGGATAGTCTTATAGTGAGCTAGGATCTGGAAGATAAGCTCATTGTCAATATGATGGCCTCTCATCTCACTAGTCTTCCCAAATAGTGACTCAAGCTTGATCCAAAATTCATTGGGTGTGCCAAGACTATCTATATGAAAGAGAATATCCCTCAAAGTTTTGAGGCAAAGATTTCCAAAAGCTTCATCAAGTCGATTGAAGTACTTAGCCTTCTCTACAACATAGTTAGGCTCATTTTTAGTTCCCATAGTGACTCTATACATGCCTTTCAAACTCATCTAGATAACCATTTTATCCTTCCATTCAAAATAGTTGAATGGGGTGAGGAATAGCTGAATTTTCTCCATCTCTCTTGCGTAATCTCTGACAAAAACATGTAGATCCTGCAATGCAAACAATCAAATTTTCTGGAAATATTCCCTAAACAACAACTTAAACCTCTCTAGATTTTTTTGCAGCTCCAACTAGCTCTGATACCATGTGATAATTGCTTCTAAGTGAGATATAGGAGCTATATCAATATTCACAATCAAATTATTTGGAAAAATATGCAAGAGAACAACAAAAGAGACTGAAATAACACAAGTGAATGGTGCTAATAACTGATCATTATAATATAGTACATCTTGTAGATGTGTATGGAACATATTTATAATACATTGGGGGGAATTCATGAGACTTTGGAGGGCATGTGAATGCATACAAGTGTCAGGCTATGATTTGAACCTTAAACCCCCCTAGGTTGACCAATAGGCCCCCAAACCTAACCAAACTGTCACGAATACATGTGTGAACATGTAAGGAGGAATAAATGCAGGCATGCAATGCATGGAAGTACACATGGTGGGTGAGTCTCTAGGAGCCAATAAATGACCAAAAAGACAACAAAACAACCACATTCACACACTAGCTCCCTTAGTCAAAGAAAAAGTGGTTTGCAATTAATGTAGGAGCCTGGAATGTCGGGATGATTAAACTAGAGTGCCTCAACTATTAGGATGATCAGAGAGGAGCGCCTCAACCATGAGTTAATGAGGCAAAAATTATCTAATAGACCAATATTGACCAATATAGCATAAGTAGGATCATATAACATAAGTACTAGACAAATGAAAATTCCTCCTAGGTGTAGATCATGGTACTAAGTACAACCTATGTAAAAAATATCATCAGTACAATACAACCTATGTAAAAAATATCATCAGTACATGGAGGCCTTGGCAACAAAGGCTCAAGTCACCTCATACAACATAAAATTTTATTTGTCCATAGAAAAAAGGTAAGGAGGAAAATCACATGGGAACAAAACCTCCCCTAAAAAATGGACATGGAGCCAAAAATATGAAAGTGAATGGTATCCAACACCATGCATCACCTACTCCAATAAGGTATATCATATAGGTGAAGGTATTCTCTATGAATCACTTGGTCAAAATTTCAGTACTTTGCTCCGCAAATGGGCAATATTGCAAGGCTATCACCTGATCATGCACCAAGATCTGGATGTAGTGCATGTGTATATAAATGTGTTTGGTCCTCTCTCTCTGCACTGGATCTATGGAAATCTTGGTTTTGTTTTGATTATAACACCAAATGACTGTGGGTGAATCAAATGCAACTCCAAGTTCCTAAAGAATACCTTGCAACCACACACATTGTGTAGTTGCGTTCATTGCTCCTCTGTGCTCGACCTCTGCTGAATAAAGGGAGATGGTGTGTTGTGTCTAGCTTGAACAACATATGGAACCTTGTGATATCATGAATACATAACCTGAAGTGGACTTCCTATCATTGGGATCACCAGCCCAATCAAAATCAGAAAATTCCACTAGTTCTAGTGGAGAACCGACAACATAGTGCACCCCGAAGTGTCTGGTTCCTTGCAAAAAGTGAAGGATCCTCTTGCCTTCGTTCCAATGGATCTCATGAGGTTTCTGCATATATATAGATACAACACCTACAACATATGCTAAATCAGGTCAAGAATGAGTAAGATACAACAAACTATCGACTAGTTGTCTATACAATGAGCTGTCCACCAATGGAGAGTCACTAACTTCACCTAGTTTTATACCATAAAGGAATGGGAACTTGACTGACTTAAATTCAAACATATTAAATGTCATTAACAGTTCTAAATCATACTTTTTTTGTCTGACCTTGATTCATATTTCATATTTCTCAATTTCCAAACCAAGAAATTGCTTCAACAATCCAAGATCGGTCATTGGAAATTCACTATGCAAAGAGGCTTTGATTGATCCAATTTCTTGGTGCACCTACTTGTAATCAAAATATCATCAACATATGATACAATGACCTGCAATACATCACCCACATGCTGCAAATAAAAATTAGGATCATATTTTTTTTTGGCAATATGGAATATGGTTTTCATTGATGTCAAAAGGAGTTCAGTGATGACAAAGGAATTACCAAAGACATGATGGGAGAGTGAACTCCGTGAAAATTAAAGGAAAGACAAAGGCAGTGATGACATGGCATGGATGATGATATGGTAGATATGATGACATGGAATAACATAGATGATGATGTGGCATGATGATGAAGTCATTGTTGCATTATGACATCAATCTGGAGAAATATGGCAAAATGGTGAAAATTAGGAAATTGACTATGGGATAATTAGTCAAAATTGGTCCAAGTATCCTTAATAAAATGTCTGCCATAATTCATGGTTTAGGAAAAATTCCTGCACCATCATACCATTCTGTAGTGTGTTGGTTTTTCTACCTAACCGTGGTCTTAGTTCTCCTTGAAAATTTCTAGGGAAAAAGTTATGGATCTGCCAAAATGGGGTTTCAGAATAAACTTTGGAGAAAGTCCTGAAAATGACAAAGTGTTGGAAAAACTAGTCCATGTGGCCTTGGGGAAACGCATGTCGTACCTCATATGTGTATGGTAAAACTTATATGAAACTATAATACTTTATATTTTTGAAGAGGCTATCCCACCATGGTCTCATGTCTCAAAGAAGATGGTTGATGACAAAGTTCTAGGTCTGCCAAAACAAGGTTTTGTGCTATAGCAAGAAAAAATGGCTCAGCAGCCTCAGAAATATGCCTGCACTAAATTATGGGTTAGAGTAAATTCCTGCAGGATATGGGGGTCTTGTAGATTGGTATTCGGTCTACCTAACCATGTCTTCATATTGTCTTGGAAGTGGATGAACAAAACGTTATGGACCTACCAAAACGGTGGTTTATGCATATTGGATCAAATTGAGAAATTTGTTGAAGTATGGAATTAAGTGTAAAATTGACTAAGTGGTCTCAGGAAAATGCTCTGCATGATAAAAATATTATGAGAGTGTGGTTCTCTAGAGTGTTGTATGGAGCATACAACCATGTCACTAGCTTCACCAGAGAGTCTTTGAGGAGGAAGGTGTCAACCAGCCAAAAGTGCCTCCCAGCCATATTTGCACTATTCCAGTACTGAAAAAATGCCTAAGTAGCTTCATGCAAATGACCACCAGAGATTGTACTGATGATGATAAATTTATCCGAGGGAATGGGGTTGTTCTTTGATGAGCTTGATATCTAGCCATGTTCTTAGTTTTTTTTATGGTGACCACATGAAGAAAATAATAATCTACCAAAATAGAAGAAAAATTGTTCTAGATATTCAAAAGGATAAAAAAAGTGTTAAAAACAGGAGTTTGAGAGGTCAATTGGAAATTCCCTGCCAAGGGTTGTCTTTGTGCAAGTAAATTTATCAAATGCCATGGATCAATTCTTTGGTAAGTTTTCCATCTGCTCATGACTTTAGGTCTCCATAGACTGTTCACACGTGTAAAATAGAAATATCCTAAAATGGGAAGAAATATGTTTTGATGTTCAAAAGAGGTTGAGAAGCTATTTTGAAATGCTTTCCAGAGGTTGTGTGTCAACAGATTTATCTTGTGATATAATCTTGTTCATTATTGAAATGCATATCTATCCATACTTTTAGGTTTCCTTATGGTGATCACACGACGGAGAAATCAATCTGCCAAAGTAGAATAAAATTGTTTTTACAAGTTAAAGACAATTTTGTAAGTGTTAATTTAAACAGTTTTGAAGCCTATTTTCAAATGATCTCTAGATAATCCGTGTGTATCAAAAAGTTCAAAAGGTGACATGGATCTGATCCATGTTGAGGTGGCTATCTAGCCATAATTTTAGTTTGCATTATGATGGTCATAGATGCAAAAGATGAACCTGCACAATTAGTAAAAATAATAAACAACGTTTATTACATAAGAAGCTACATGAATGTATTTAGAAAAATAAACATAAATTTAATAAAAAGAATTAAGACACTGAGTTTTGAAGAGCCACATCTTACTATTGGAGAGATGCAATGTTTAGAAGAAGTTGTTGATTATTTAATTAAAATAATTAATAACAAAGAACGATTCAAAGAGGTGTGCGTGGAAGGCAAAAGGATGCTTAATTAATTAATTAATTAAAACAGTAAAAACAAAATTGTTTAATTATTTAAATATCAGTTACAAATAAAAACTAATACGCTACATGAATAAACAAAGTATTATGGCTGATAGATTGATAAAAAAAAATGATTAAAAAGGGCGTGAAGCTGGAAGATGCCTATTGAAGTTTAATTAGTTAAATAATTAAAATCTATAATGAGACAGAACAATTTAAAACAGAGATTAAAAATAGAGTTGATGAAAAAGCATGTTTGTCAAGAATGAAGAAGCACGACCAGTTTGAAAAGGCATGAAAGAAATATTTAAACAGAAGATCGAATTGTAGTCTTGTGTATCTCGGGGGATTAAATATAATATTTTGGTGGATATTCTACCTTTGACATGAACCTTGTGTTCATTAAAACAGACTCGTGTCTGTAATCAGGTTGGAACCTGAATGAGGATTGGATTCCTCTCTACATTCTGGGTCATGTATACAAGATGGGTCTCGTAAGAGAGCTGGATCTCTCAATCTAGCTGGGTCTAGATAGTTCAAGCTATGTAATGTCAAATTTTGTATAATAAAAATACATTTGACGTATTCATATGTGTTTGTTATTTTGTATATATATATATATATAATTGGTAAATGTTATGACTCATTAAATGTCATTTGTGTTTTGGCAAGAAATTTTTAAGAGACACTGATTCACCCCCCCCACCTCACAGTGTCTGATACCTGTTCTACATTTTCATCTTTCAAAGCCAAGGGATAGCAAAAAAATTGTCCATCTTGGCATACCAAGCCCTTGGAGCTTGCTTGAGGCCATAGAGTGACTTATTTAACCTACATTTACGAGAAGGATCCTCTTGGAAAAATTCAGGTTGATGTATAAATATCTCTTTCTATAGCTCACCATGCAGAAATTCACTTTTGACATCCATGTGATGAGCCTCCCAGTGATTTCTTACAACAATGGTTAAAAATAGTCTGATAGAGTCCATCTTTGCAACCAGTGCAAATGTCTCTGAATATTCCACTCCTTGGAATTGAGAGAAGACTTTTGCAACCAATATGGCCTTATAATTTATATCAGACCCATCAGCAGCAAATTTTCTCCTATATACCCATTTGGATTGCACTAGCTTCCTCTTGGAGGGCAAGGGGACCAATTCCCAAGTCTCATTTTCCTGTAGAGAGTTGAACTCTTTTTGCATGGATGTTTGGCATATTGGATAAAGTGATGCTTCCTAATATGTTTGTGGATTAGATCCAAAATTCATGAAACATTTCTCAACAATAAAAAATTCACTTGCAAAGGAAGCAGTGTGAAATTGTGATATAGTCTTCCTAGGATCTAGTGGATTGCCAACTAAATCCCTAGCTGCTTGTATGGTTTTCTATGCCCATTTGGGTCGAGTAGGTGAGCCATGAAAATAATAATCATATTCATCCATATACAAATCAGAAATATCAGAAATATCAGAAAAGTATTCATCACTTACATCATCTTGTGGTGGAGGAGATGAGCATTCCCCCAGTGTTAGTTCGAGATCTGGAATGACTTCTTCTTCGAATTGAAAACTTATTTCTATGAAATTATTTTGATTTGATGGATCAAAGAGATTGTATCCATTTTTATATTCACCATATCCCACCACAATACACTCCTTACTTTATGGCTGCAAATATTTTCTCTTTTTTGGATGAATTCTAGCCCATGCCCTTGAGCCAAAAATCCTGAAATGTGAAATATTTGGATTGTGACTAAACCAATCCTTAGATGGTGTTTTTCCATATTTTGATTTGTGAATATCCCTATTTTTAATGCATGCAACATAGTTAATGGCTTCAGCCCATAGCTTAGGACTTAAATCCTTGGCTTCAATCGTATAGGTTGCCATCTCCTTGAGCGCCCTATTCATCCTCTCTGCCACATCATTTTGCTGTGGTGTGTAGTGGATCAAATGCGGTATTTGGATGCCATGTTCTTCACAAAGGTGCTGAAAAATTTTGTTCACACACTCTTTTTTCTTTTCTTTCTGTAACTAGGGGAATCGACAACTAGGGACAGGCTGGTACTCTTGTTCACATACTCTTTACCATTATATGTCTGAAGGACTTTGGTCTTATTCCAACAATGATTCTCAACCAGGGATTTCCAAAACCTTGATTGTCTCATTGATTCCACCAAGTCCCACTTGTAGTGCCTTGGACCCCTTACAGAGTGGGTTTGTGCCTTGAAGCACCTTGTACCCAGTTGACAAGGTCCCTGTATCCACAAGACTGGATCTTGATGCCACCACCTTGTTGAAGATGTTGAAGACCCTGTTGATGGTGTTGAAGACCCTAGAGATGGTCCTGAATCCATTCTAGACTATGTAGAAGCCTTAGATGGGTTGGAGAGGCATTAATGACCCATTCTGTGGTCATTCATGCTCTGATGGTGCCATGGTACCCTAAGAGAAGGTCTGGAAACCCCACAAGTGATGTCATGATGGATCTTGACCCATAGAGGTCCCCTTATGTCCCTAAGGTGGTTGAAGAAGCCCATGATGCTTCTTGCTTGATGAAGAAGCCTTTGGACCCACATTTGTTAAATGGCATGATGAAGGCACCCACACACGTATGATGGTCCTTGTACCTTTGAAGGAGGGGTGAAGATGTTGTGTGGGGACACCTTGGGTTTTGGTATGCTTTTGGATGAGGAGAAAAAGCATAAAACCTTTGGACTTCCCCACTATATTGATTACTTTCATTTAATGGTAAACTTGAATTAAAATATGAAGAATCCCATGGTTAAATCCCTCACCCAGGTTGACATGAAGTTATGCTTATGAAGAAGCCCATGGTTGAAGCCCTCACTCAAGTTGACATGAAGCCTTTGGTTGAAAAGTCCATCTTACTTGTTGGTAAAGAAGCTCTTGGCCTTTTGGTGGTCTCTTCTAAGTGGTGGGTTTGTGGTAACCTTGGTGTTGAAGTCACGTCTCTTAATGTGTTTTTTTTTCCTCCTTAAACCTTGGCATGGAAGCCATTGATGTAGACCTTGAAACCCACTCACATTGTGGTATAATGATCCTTGACAATAGATTTGTGATGACAAAAATTTAGAGCCCATTTTTCCCTTCCTCTTATAAGGTCGGCCCAACAAAAATTAAAATAAACAAATGAATAAAACCATAACAAAAATTAAAAATAAAAATTACAAAAATGACAGGTCGGCTCCTAAAAATAATGCGAAAAATGTGTGTAAATACCCAAGTCGTGACATCATTTTGCAAGGGTTAAAAGTGTATAGCTATGAGTAATTTTGGAAGGAGCAGTCTGCATTTTTCGGAGAAAGAGCAGAGAAGGAGCATTAAATTTCGGGGGCAGCAGCAGACCCAAAATTGTAGAGTTTAGGAGCAGTCTGAAATTTAGCAGCAGAACACATGGCAGCAGAAGTTCAGACCCGAGTTGTCAGTAATGAATTTGTTTTGAAGTGTTGAGAGGCAGCAGCCTCCCGAAATAGTCTGGAGCAGCAGCTAGATCCAAAGTTTTGCATGCAAATACAGTCCCAACTGTCCAAAACATTGTAGACATCCTTTTTGTATTTTTTTTAATCTTTTTAGACACTTCACACAGTGTGAATTTTGGATTTTTACTAGTCTTTACAAGCAGTGTTGACCAGCAAAGGAGCAACAGTAACACTAACTGTGGAGATAAGGTAGAATTGCAGACATCATTTGAGACATTCAAGTTGAATTCATCTTGGTTCAATCTTTGATGATAGTTTTCAAATAGTTCCAAAATACACAGTCATGATTTAGGGATGTTCGATCTCAGTATTGACAGTGTTATACATCTTATTCGAGGAGTGACGTCCTAATCTCCCACAGATCAAATCTTGGACTTGCTTGGGTTTGATAGAGATTGAAGCCATCTACAAGAGGAGTCATACTCAGCAAGGATTACAGAAAGGAAGTGATTTAGAGTGATACATTTGTATGTGTAAGATGAAGGCTCCATACACTTCATGAGGATGTTACATGATGAAAGCATCCAATTAGCAGCATAAGTCTTGAAGGCAGCAACATATCCGAGTCTGGGATACAGTCTAAAGCAATTCACACAATCAAAGTTTGAAGTAGCTTAAGAGTATCAATCTAAAATTGGGGTAAGGAGCAGTCCGGTCTCCTTTTGAAAGAGAGGAAAAAATTCACCTCGCAATCACACATCGTGTGTTAATTCGGGTAAGAAAGACCACTGAAGAATCCACAGTCAATGGAGTTCTGAAGCAGTAAAATAATTATCTCTGAGAATTCATGGGCATACTGAGGCAGTTAAGTTTTGAGCTTAGATTTTGATGTGTATCTAAATATTCAAGTATTAAGGATCATTTAACGCAGCTGCAGCATGAAGAATCCATCTATATACAGTGATCTATGTCAGTAGAAGCAAGTTTTAAATGGATTAAACTCAGATACATCAATGTTGAAGATAAGGAGGGTTGTATTTCCCATTCTATCCTCATTGTTCTTGCTGTTGGAAATCGAATTTACTCACTGTGGATTGAGTCACTATGAGCTGGGTTTTATATCTCTATTGTTGGCAGAATCAAATCCATTCTCAAGTTACAGTAATCAGAAGTTCGTTGATAATCCCACATTGTTGCAATAAAGAGGGTTGATACCACAGAAATCAATTCCTGTGTATATAAGACAGTCGCTAGCTCAATTTAAAAGAATCCAAACTTTGATGACCAGACTCTTGATGACGAGTAAAGGTGACTTGGAATGACTAGTAAGTAGTGGTTGGCTGACTTCAGTACCTTCTTGAACTAAGATTGCATAACCTCAAGAGTAGGCTGCTTATGATTGGTTTTTGAGGAATCCTTTAGCAATAACTTGACTATGCATAAGAGTTGATTGTTCAACAGTGTGGTGACTAAATGGAGCTAACCCCAGAGAGTAGGTTTGCCTAAGTTCAGAGAGCATATTGATTATGTGTATTAGACTGAGTTTTTAGAACACATGTTGATTGATTTTATGAACTGACCTTCAGTTAGTTTGAATAATGCTACAAAGCTGATTTGTTAAAGCATCTATCAGCTGATAGTTTGAATAAGATTGGAAGTTTAAAGAAAGCTGATTTGATGGTGTTCTTGTGTGCTCTCCTGAATTATGTCAAAGTCATATTTTAGTGAGTTTTTAGAGAAAAACTTGAAGACTTGATGGTCTTGATGAGAAGCTTGACCTGACATGGCACTTAGCAGTACAGTGACAGGTCTTGACACGAAAGGGACATATGACATCGGTGAGCAAATTGATCAAAATCATATTGACTTGATGATTTTGACAGTGGATTGAATTGACTGATAACAAATCGTGGCTTGGAAAGCAGTGATAGGTTGATGATAGTAATGAGCAATTTGGAAAGTGACATGACCAATGATAAATGATGATAGTGATGAGGTGGCAGTGATACCTTCAGCTGATGACATGAATGAAGATGTGCTCAGAAGATTATGAAGTCAGGGATAGTATGATAATAAATTGCTGATATCCTTTTTGACAAAATTCTCTTGGATAGAAGAAGATGATGATTGAAGAAATGCTAGAGATAAGTGCTGATGTGATGTGATAGTGATGACGTGGATAGAAAGATGATGTTGATGTGACAGTAAGATTGAACTATAAAAGCAAGCTTGTCTTGCTTTTGAGGTCAGGATACATCAAACCCTTCTTAGCAGGGTCTAAGAAAACTAGGCAGGGTCCTGGATGCAGAGTAGGTGCTCTTTGTGTCAGTAGGTGCTGATTTTACCTAACGATTGTAGCTGAACCAAAACTAATACAAAAAGATTACAAAATTATATGGTGTTGTGTTCTTTTGTGTTATGGTTCTTGATGTTTCAAATGCTTATGATATGTGGATGATGAAGTGAAATATGTTTATGAAATGATTATGAGATTGGTAGAATAATGGATTGATGAATTGGTAGTTAATTGTGACAAGTTAAGAAAAGTTGTAAAATTGGCGTCACACTGATTCAACCCCCCTCTCAGTGTCTAACAATTGGTATCAGAGCCGGCCTTCGTCACAAGCCTAGAAATCTTGAAGGAGATCCTTAGACACAATGGAGGAAAAGAAAGAGTCATCAATCAATGACATGACGATACTTGATATTACAGATTATTTCAGTTGGAGGAGAAAAATGAAGGCTTATCTGAAGAAGTTTGGTATTTGGGAAATTGTTATCAATCCACCCACTCCATCAAACAAGAAAGGAAAATTAGTTGCACAGAAGGAAGCAAAGAAATACAACACTACAACCCTGAAGTTCCTCATGGATGGACTTCCCAGATAAATGAAGGAAAGTGTAGGAGAGTAAACTTCGGCAAAAGACCTATGGTTCAAGTTGCAGAGTGAGTATCAGAAGGAAAGACCAGAACCCGAAAAGACAGATCAAGAATCAGAAGACAAGCCCTCAGAAGAGCTCAATCAAGAAGAAGACAAACAAGAAGAGGACTCTAGTAAAGGTATGGATTCTTGTGATTATAATGATAGCTTGTGTGATGAAATTGAGAAGGTTCTTGCAGAACATGATGAAGGGATATCAAAGACTGCACATGAGATACATATCACATTGCTAAATATTGATCTCAGAGCCAATTGGTTCCTAAACACAGTAAATCTGAACCAGAGTGATTTCACAAAGTTCAAAAAGAAAATATTGGACTCCTTGAAAGAATATCAATAGAAGACCATGTCAATGAAAGTGTTGCTTGTAAAGCTCAAATAAAAGGACAAGGAGCTGCGGGATCAAATTAAAGACAAGGGTGCTAAAGTTGAAGATATAAAGACTGAATTGATCAGTCAAAAGGAAGAATCAGAAAATCCTGCTCAAGAGCTTGAAGAAACTAGAGAGGTCAATCATGATCTGAAGACTCAGCTGGAGGAAGCAAAGAGGACAGAAGAAATCCTGAAGAGTCAGCTGGAAGAAAAGGAGGAGACAGTTTAGAAGTTGGAAATGGAGGTAGTTGGTCTCAGGAAGAAAGGTAAGAAGAACGAAGCCTTGGTCAAGTTCCAGGACAATTCAATTGTCCTAGATAAGATCATATATTGCCAAATATCTCCACTCAACAAAACTGGTCTTGGTTACAAGAAGAACAAAGAAAAATCTGAAGATGACACTTGGTCTTTGAAAACTCCAGAAGCAGGTCCATCAACGTCCAAAGCTGCTCCCCATGCACCTGCACATGACAACAAGGATTTTGGAAGTTCAAAGATGAAACAAGGAGTTAGGTCTATTCCTCAAAGCAACTTCATAAAAGAAACAACTCCAAGACCCAGGTATGAAAGTGGCTTCAATGGTTATTGTTATTTTTGTTCTAACTTTGGTCATAAGGCTATGGATTGTAGTTTCTATGGAAGAAGAAGGGATGGAAGCTACAATGACCCAGTTAGATGTTGGACATGAAATCAAGTCGGACATGTTGCTGCCACATGTCACACATTGAGATGCTACACTTGCAGTGGGTTTAGACACAAATCCCATGAATGTGCCAGTCAAAGAAGTCAACCAAGAAGGAGTACTCCATACACATTAGTAAGAAGATTTGAAGATCAGAAGACAAATGTCTACAGTCAGGGACACTCTCAAGCATGGAGAGTTGAATTTGATCAAAGAAGTGCTGAAAGTTCCAACAACTTAGTCAGATGTTGGTCACATTGCTGCACATTGTCGTACGATGAGGTGTTATAGTTGCAGTGGCCTTGGGCACAAAGCTCAAGATTTTTGGAGTACACGAAAACAATCCTTGAGAAGTTACCTAGACAACTCATCAAGGAAAGTCAGTACAAATGAAGGAACAAATGCTTAAAGGATAGATGCCAAGAAGCAAGTATGGATGAGGAAGACAGAGCAACTGCAGATAGGAGAGGTTGATCAGAGCAGGGAGGATGGTTTCCATACAACAAGCCAAGTGTAAGGTCTATAAAAGACCTTAGCACACCTTGAGTTCATAAGGATGGAGAATGAACTCAAAGGAGAAAGGATGATTACTCCAATCATACAGACAGGTCCTAGGATCATGCATATTGACAGGGGGAGCAGTGAGTAGTGATCAGAGATTTCAGACATAGGTATGTGGACACCCTTTGCCATGATGCCAAAGGGGGAGAGATGAAGACAAAAGGGGAGGAAGCTCATAGGGGGAGCATGAGTTGTTGTCATCAATGACAAAGGGAGAGATTGTTGATGAAATTGTCATTGATTCCAACATGGACTTGCAGTGGCCCCATAGGATGTCATTGATGCCACCAAGTCCCACTTGTAGTGCCTTGGACACCTTACAGAGTGGTTTTGTGCCTTGAAGCACCTTGTACCATGTTGACAAGGTCCCTGTATCCACAAGGCTGGATCTTGATGCCACCACCTTGTTGAAGATGTTGAAGACCTTGGAGATGGTCCTGAAGCCCTTGCAGACTATGGAGAAGCCTTAGATGGGTTGGAGAAGCATTAATGACCCATTCTATGGTCATTCATGCTCTGATGGTGGCATGGTACCCTAAGAGAAGGTTTGGAAACCCCACAGGTGATGTCATTATGGATCTTGACCCATAGAGGTCCCCTTGCGTGGCTAAGGTGGTTGAAGAAACCCATGATGCTTCTTGCTTGATGAAGAATCCTTTGGACCCACATTTGTTAAATGGCATGATGAAGGCACCCACACATGTATGATGGTCCTTGTACCTTTGAAGGAGGGGTGAAGATGTTGTGTGGGGACACCTTGGGTTTTGGTATGCTTGTGGATGAGGAGAAAAAGCATAAAACCTTTGGACTTCCCCACTATATTGATTACTTTCATTTAATGGTAAACTTGAATTAAAATATGAAGAAGCCCATGGTTGAAGCCCTCACTCAGGTTGACATGAATTTATGCTTATGAAGAAGCCCATGGTTGAATCTCTCGCTCAGGTTGACATGAAGTCTTTGGTTGAAAAGTCCATCTTACTTGTTGGTAAAGAAGCTCTTGGCCTCTTGGTGGTCTCTTCTAAGTGGTGGGTTTGTGGTAACCTTGGTTTTGAAGTCACTTCTCTTAATGTGCTTTTTTTTCCCTCCTTAAACCTTGGCGTGGAAGCCATTGATGTAGACCTTGAAACCCACTCACATTGTGGTATAATGATCCTTGACAATAGATTTGTGATGAACAAAATTTAGATCCCATTTTCCCCTTCCTCTTATAAGGTCGGCCCAACAAAAATAAAAATAAACAAATGAATAAAACCATAACAAAAATTAAAAATAAAAATTACAAAAATGACAGGTCGGCTCCTAAAAATAATGTGAAAAATGTGTATAAATATGCAAGTCGTGCCATCATTTTGCAAGGGTAAAAAGTGTATAGCTTTGAGGAATTTTGGAAGGAGCAGTCTGCATTTTTCGGAGAAAAAGCAGAGAAGGAGTAGCAAATTTCGGGGGTAGCAGCAGTAGGAAAATTTTGACTGAGGAAATTTTGGGGGAACAATAGACCGGAAATTGCAGAGTTTAGGAGTAGTCTGAAATTTAGCAGCAGAACACGTGGGAGCAGAAGTTACAGACCCGAGTTCTCAGTAATGAATTTGTTTTGAAGTGTTGAGAGGCAGCAACCTCCCGAAATAGTTTGCAGCAGTAGCTAGATCCAAAGTTTTGCATGCAAATACAGTCCCAACAATCCAAAACATTGTAGACATCCTTTTTGTATTTTTTTAATCTTTTGAGACAGTTCACACAGTTCGAAGTTTGGATTTTTACTAGTCTTTACAAGCAGTGTTGACCAGCAAAGGAGCAAAAGTAACACTAACTGTGGAGATAAGGCAGAATTGAAGACATCATTTGAGACATTCAAGTTGAAGTCATCTTGGTTCAATCTTTGATGATAGTTTGTAAATAGTTCCAAAATACACAGTCATGATTTAGGGATGTTTGATCTCAGTATTGACAGTGTTTGACATCTTATTCGAGGAGTGATGTCCTAATCTTGCACAGATCAAATCTTGGACTTTCTTGGGTTTGATAGATATTGAAGCCATCTATAGGAGGAGTCATACTCAGCTAAGATTACAGAAAGGAAGTGATATATAGTGACACATTTGTATGTGTAAGATGAAGGCTCCATACACTTCATTAGGATGTTACATGATGAAAGCATCCAATTAGCAGCATAAGTCCTAAAGGTAGCAATAGATCCGAGTCTGGGATACAATCTAAAGCAATTCACACAATCATAGTTTAAGGAGAAGTCTGGGCTCCTTTTGAAAGAGAGGCAAAAATTCACCTCGCTGTCACACATCGTGCGTTAATTCGGGTAAGAAATACCACTGAAGAATCCACAGTCAATGGAGTTCTGAAGCAGTAAAAGAATTATCTTTGAGAATTCATGGGCATACTGAGGCAGTCAAGTTCCGAGCTGATATTTTGATGTGTATCTAAAGATTCAAGTATCAAGGATCATTTAACATAGCTGCAGCATGAAGAATCCATCTATATATAGTCATCTATGTCAGTAGAAGCAAGTTTTAAATGGATTAAACTCAGATACATCAATGTTGAAGATAAGGAGGGTTGTATTTCCCATTCTATCCTCATTGTTCTTGCTATTGGAAATCGAATTTACTCACTGTGGATTGAGTCACTCTGAGCTGGGACTTATATCTCTATTGTTGGCAGAATCAAAGCCATTCTCAAGTTACAGTAATCAGAAGTTCGTCGGTAACCCCACATTGTTGGAATAAAGAGGGTTGATACCACATAAATCAATTCCTGTGTATATAAGACAGTTGCTAGCTCAATTGAAAAGAATCAAAACTTTGATTACCAAACTCTCAATGACGAGCAAAGGTGACTTGGGATGACTAGTAAGCAGTGGTTGACTGACTTCAGTACCTGTTTGAACTAAGATTACATAACCTCAAGAGTAGGCTGCTTATGACTGGTTTTTTAGGAATCCTTTAGAAAGAACTTGACTATGTGTAAGAGTTGATTGTTCAACAGTGTGGTGACTAAATGGAGCTAACCCCAGAGAGCAGGTTTTCCTAGGTTTAGAGAGCAGATTGATTCTATGTATTAGACTGAGTTTTTAGAACACATGTTGATTGAGTTTATGAGCTGACCTTCAGTTAGTTTGACTAATGCTACAAATCTGATTTGATTGAGCATCTATCACCATATAGTTTGAATAAGATTGGAAGGTTAAAGAAAGTTGATTTGATGGTGTTCTTGTGTGTTCTCCTAAACTATGTCAAAGTCATATTTTAGTGAGTTTTTAGAGAAAAACATGAAGACTTGATGGTCTTGATGAGAAGATTGACTTGACATGGCACTTAGCAGTACAGTGACAGGTCTTGACATGAAAGTGACATATGACATCAGTGAGCAAATTGATCAATATCAGATTGACCTGATGATTTTGACAGTGGATTGAATTGACTGATAACAAACCGTGGCTTGGCAAGCAGTGACAAGTTGATGACAGTAATGAGAAATTTGGCAAGTGACATGACCAATGATAAATGATGATAGTGATGAGGTGGCAGTGATACCTTCAGCTGATGACATGAATGGAGACGTGCTCAGAAGATTATGAATTCAGGGATAGTATGATAATAAATTGCTGATATTCTTTTTGACAGAATGCTCTTGGACAGAAGAAGCTACTGATTGAAGAAATGTTAGAGATAAGTGCTGATGTGATGTGACAGTGATGACGTGGACAGAAAGATGATGTTGATGTGACAGTAAGATTTAACTGTAAAAGCAAGCTTGTCTTGCTTTTGAGGTTAGGATACCTCAAACCCTTCTTAGTAGTGTCTAAGAAAACCAGGCAGGGTCCTGGATGCAGAGTAGGTGCTCTTTGTATCAATAGATGCTGATTTTACCTAACGGTTGTAGCCGAACCAAAACTAATACAAAAAGATTACAAAATTATATGGTGTTGTGTTCTTTTGTGTTATGGTTCTTGATGATTCAAATGCTTATTATATGTGGATGATGTAGTGAAAGATGTTTATGAAATGATTATGAGATTGGTAGAATAATGGAATGATGAATTGGTAGTTAATTGTGACAAGTTAAGAAAATTTGTAAAATTGGCGTCACACTGAGTCACCCCCCCTCTTAGTGTCTAACACCAACAACTAATGCATGTCACCTCTCTTTTTTTTCTAAGCCAGAACCTCCACCCTTCTTCCTTGCGCTCTCTGGGACTGGGATGTTGTTCTTCTCCAACAGTTTCGCCATGATGTCTAGGGTCTTCTTCACACATGCACTCTCTAGATTCCACCCTTTGTGATACTAGGTGCATTTTTTCTTCTCCCCATCCTTCTTGTCCTTTCCCTTGCAAGGATTCGAACCTCTGTCAGGAAATTTGGGTCTGTCTTTCTTCTTCTTATCTGGATGATTCGAATCCTAGATTTATTATTGCCTTTGGATGGATTTGAAATGCTTGCAAAAAGAGATTGGAATTTTCTTGACTTGACGGTACCCATATGCACTACCTTATCTTTCTCTTGGGTCAAAGACTCCATGAAGTTAGCTAGTGGTGCATTTTCCAGTTTTGAGCTATGAGCTTGCTAGAGTGAAATTTGCTTACAAACACAGAGTACTTTGGCCCTAGATTTAAAAGAATGGATAGTATGAGTTGCTCTTCCTTATTTTTGATGCCACATTTCTTGAGTTGAAGCACCAAATACTTGAATTTGGTAAAGAAATCCTGGATTGTATCATAGTGGGTTGGACTCAAGGAGATGAGCTCATTTTCGAGCTAGTGACCTCTCATCTCACCAGTCTTCCCAAATAGAGATTCAATCCTCAACCATACTTCATTTCTGATAGCTAGAATATTAACATGGAATATTAAGTCTATTTAAATGCTAAGACACGACAAACCAAATGCTTCATCAAGCCTATTGAAGAACTTCAATTTCTCAACTACAGAATTTAGTTCGACTTATGTCCCCATGGTTATCCTATACAGGCCTTTCGACCTCATCTGGATCACCATATATTCCTTCCACTTGAAGTAGTTGAATGGTTTTAACAATACATAGGTCTGCTCCATCTCTATTTGTGCTAATGGTGACAAATTGCTGAATGTACCTGCAATGAAAACTCTCAAATTTATCTGGAGAGTCCCTCTGACATCAAATCAAACACACTAGAATGGATTTGAAGCTCCAAAGAGATCTGAAACCATGTGAGAATATATTAACATATGGATCTAGTAGCCAAATAAACTCTCACAATTCGAAATAGTTTGTAAAACATACACAAAATAGTTGAAAGACTAAATTTTACATACATACATGAAGTCAATAATTGATATTATTATGACTGTCCAACATGTAGCTATGTCTACAAATGATATATAATACAATAGGGAAACATCATGAGTCTTTGGAGGCAATGTGAAAGCATACAAGTGTCATCACTAGATTTGACCCTCAAACCCCCCTAGGTGGATCAATGAGCTTCCTAATCATACCAAACGGACACAAATGCATGTGTGAACATGGGTGATGAATGTTGGAACATGTGTGGAGGTATGGAAGGCATGTGTGAACACATAGGTGAGTGGGAGTGTCTTTAGGTGGGAAATAAATGCCGAAAACAGTCCAAAAACCACCTAATCCAAGCACTGACGCCTCAAATGAGTCAAAATCCATGAAAAGGGGGAAGGGTAGTCCATGCCTAGTTTACTAAAATAAATGTGGAATCCTGGGTGTCAAGATGATCAACTTGAAGTGCATCAACTGTGCATAATGATCAACTAGGAGCACATCAACTAAGGAAAATGACTAAGTTCGCTAAGTCTAACCATATAGATCACTGCATGGAAGCAAATGAAATAATATATGGTCTAAGACTATGGTACTAAGGATGGCTTATGCTCTAACACCAGTCCAACAAACGGACTCTAAGGGTTGTGATAATTTGAGCTTTCTTGATGGCCTCATCTTGGACCTGTCGCATGGTCCATACAACTTCACATAGAAACTAATGTTGCTCAAGGTCTTCTAACCCATTTCCATCAAATATTGGTAGATTTATATCGTTCCCATCCATTATGTTTACTGTTGGTATTGCTGAATTAAATATTCCACTAGTGGGTGTTATGTGACTTCTATTTACACTATTACTGTTAGTATGATTAGTAAAACCACTCAGTGATGCGTTTCTAGATCTTTCCTCGAGTGATATATGTGGGGTCGTGGGTATGCTGTAATATTGATCTAGATCTGGTGCTTCTTGTTCTTTGACTTCTTCATATTTAAGCTGGTACTCCTCTTCTTCATCGCAAGATCCTCCTTCAAGGTGTGACACCAATTCGTAGTACTCTCCTCCTGTCGCACTGCAACTTCCTCTTCTTGTCATGGTCCTTCTTCTCTTTCCCAACTGAAATATTTTTCCAGTCCTTAAGCATCCACCTTCCAGTTCAGTATCACTATTACCAGAAAACATCCAAGTTTATCCCCACCCATTCTGCTCATGATATTTATTGTGACATATCCCAGGTCACCACGCATAAATATTTACTTGTCAGACTCCATTCTCAGGATCCCCTTTCCACACACCAACATCTTAATCCACATTTCCAAATATTTCAAATAGTGACCTCTAGGACCTTGGAAAAATTCTCTTTCCATTTCACAGTATGATTTTATTTTGTTGACTTCAGTTTCTATGATATATCCTCTGAAAATACTATTGACCTAGAAATTGATAGCCCTAGATATAGGATTGCTCACCCTCTTCAGCCGCTGGATCTACTCAGGACTCCACTTTGTCGGTTCTCCTCCATGGACAATTTTCCTCTAGGTCGCTAGCTTCAATGACCACTCATACAATATGATGGGAACTTCATTAAAGAAAATATCATGAATGTCCATGTAAAGGTATCGCTTTAACCATTCAGTTGGACTCAGTCTCAATCCTTCAATTTCCTCCTGGGAAAACTCTAGTGCCTTATAGTACATCCAATCTTGAATTTCCATCTTCGTTGCGTGCCAAAATATATCCCCATTGGAATGATTCACGGTCCTGAGAACATAAACATTTGTTGGTGTACTTTTGGTCGACACAGGTTCATATCTTTTGTTCGTCAACAAAGTCCACGATATCAACCCGACAGAGCAGGACTCCATCAACTACACCTGTGACGTAGATGAAGTTTCACCCAAAATATCTAATGGGGACTTCCAGAACCAGGTTTTTGCAGTTATATTAGGGATTTCACTCTTACAATACTATTAGGTCACTCAACCAAAACCAAGAATTATACTTTTATTTTCATTCATTCATTCAAGATAACCATCCATTGATCCATCGACACATATTTCATTAATTAACATAAAGAATTTAGCATATATTTAACCTATTATATTCATATAATAGAGGTCACACGACATATTCAGATTAGCTCATTCATGATAGACATGCATTCGACATAAACATAAACATCAAAGATACACAGAGACAAGATATAACATGGAAACCCATCCAGTAAAAACCACAAATCTTCTCTTCATTTGGCACGATAATTGCTTTGGCACCTTTGTTCTGTGCTCTCAACTTTCAAACTCTTCTTTTGATATTCTTTACAATTCATGCATTCTTCTCTCATCTCATGCTCTCTGGTTTTGCTCTCTCTCTCTCTCTCTCTCTCTCTTTGAATAGTCGATTTGCACACAACTTGGATCAATTCTCCCCTTTCCTTCGAGTGATCAACTCTCTCTATGATCAATTAACAACCAACCCACAGACAACTTGGGTTCATGCTTTTATAATCTTTTATACTGTTACAATTCTTGATTCAACCGCCAACTGAATCTCAATAGGAAATAGACATGATGTCTTTCTATTTCTATACATTCAGTTACATACAAATTTAGGAACTATCATCCGAAAACAAAATCATGCTTTATTACTAAAAGAAAGCTTTTAGTCTAGCTAACTCTTTCCCCAAAATCAATAGAACTCTGCTTTTCGACTTGCTTTATTCCTCTTCTATCGCAGCTCCTTTCTTCGCGGATTTTCCTCATCTTGCGACCTAAATTTTAATCTTTTCGATCATTATTCTGGTTCTTTCTTCTTGTCTTTTCCTAGGGCCAACAGTCTATTTAAAGGTGTCCTTCNGGCCAACAGTCTATTTAAAGGGGTCCTTCCCGGTTTTTGGAAGACAAAGAAAAGGAAAAATGCTTTTTTTTTTTTTTTCTTCTGTTTAAGTACTATTAGAGACAAAGGCCAAATTCCTTGCATTTGCATTGCGATGCGCTTAAAAAAGACATTTTCTTTTAAGAGAAAAATATAGAACAATTTCAAATATAATTACATGCCAATTTACAATATGAATGAAAAAACAAAAAACTTATTGCTTGACAAATCATTTTCAGCTGTGTTTTTTATAAATCAAAGAGGGAGCAATGACCATATTTTATAGTGACAATTTGCTTTGCAGTTTAACAAGAGCACCTTCAAAGAAGAGTATGTGTTTGATAGTCCATGTGCAAGCAAGTAAATTATATTACCGTCAGCCAAGCAGTCTACACAAACAATGGTTGAAGCAATGACAGCTTTGTTAAACAAACATGTATAATAACAATAGGTGTTTTGTGCACTATACTTTAGAAAAAATGAACATGAAACCTCCATTTAACAAGTAATGAATAGTAAATTATATTACCGTCAGCCAAGCAGTCTACACAAACAATGGTTGAAACCTCCATTTAACAAATAAATTATATTACCATCAGCCAAGCAGTCTACACAAACAATGGTTGAAGCAATGACAACTTTGTTAAACAAACATGTATAATAACAATAGGTGTTTTGTGCACTATACTTTAGAAAAAATGAACATGAAACCTCCATTTAACAATAGTTGTTTTATGCACTATACTTTAGAAAAAATGAACATGAGTTTTTCGTTGGCCATTGGATTCAGATAATCATCCATTGCAGAAGTAATGTTATATATATATGGTTCAGATATCCACCTTACCCTTCACTATTCATTTGCTCGACATATCTCTGTCCTTCTAGAGGATCAGGTGGTGCGACCACCCTCAGCTCATCATCTTCAAACGTTAGTATCCTCTTATTGAAATTGATAATAGTTTGGTTATCAATGGCCCAATCGATCCCCATAAGTGCATGATACAGATTCATATCATAAAAAATGTCGATCGCCTCAAAGTCTACATAAATTCAAAGTCCTTCTATCTCAACAGGCGTCCGAGTCAGTCGATCGATAGGTAAAACCTTTGACTAATTTTCTAGTTTGAGTTGGACAGGAGACCATACTAGTCTCAAATTTCCCATACAATCCCACGTTTGTCTAGTAAGAATGTTAACATTAGAACCCAAGTCCAGAATAATATAGTCCATGTCCTAATCTCCTATATGGGCAATCATTCTTAGTTCATGACCAGTTTTCAATCTTTTCCTAATATGGTTAACCCTCCTTCCTTGCCGCATAACTTCTCGAGGTTCTTCTATAAAATATGTTATTTCTACTACATCATCTTTATCTTTTATTAATGCTAAAAAAATATTAAAGAATTCCTTCATTTTATAAACATTTTCTGTCAGTTTCTTCTGGAACAACTGGTCGAATCGTTGAGGCATCTCCAATAGTGGTCCTTCATTTGGTCGAGCAGAAGAAGTAAATGCTTGATTTTAGTCAACAAATGCATGTCAATCATCCAAGAATATCTCCTTTTATTTTTGTACATTGAATGGTACTTTCTTTTGTGCTGTCGGCACACTCTCGATTGTCGATATGGTGCTTCTTTATCTGCTCCCGTCACAACACCTCCTCTGGTTACGACAACAATATTTGGCTCCCTTGGTTCAAAATATATCTTTTGTATGTTTGTATTGGGATTATGATTTCCCACATTCCTATCCTTCTATTTTGCAATCAACTAAAGGCATCCTTCGACAGTATGGTCAAAATATTTACAATATAAATATGTTGTAGTATAATTTGTGCAGTCCCTGGAAAAGTGTCCAGGCTATCCACAATTATAACATATAACTTGGCCTATTCTGCGACCAAATCCTCCTCATCCTATAAAATGTCCACCCCTTGGGTTGAGGGTATTTGTTGGAGTATCGATACAACATCATGGTATAAATGTCGCACGTCTAAGAATCTCATGACGATAGGAGCTTGTGCTTGGTTTCAAATGTTCATCAAAATTTGTGGGTTTTGGTGTAACTGAAAACCTTACATGGTATCAGAGCATAGGTATCAGGTTCAATTCTCCTGAGCTATGCCAAAGGGTGGTGTTGGAGTGTCAGTACAACATCATGGTATAAATTTCACACCTCTGGGAATCTCTTGGCGATAGGGCCTTGTACTTGGTTTCAAATGTTCATCAACATTTGCAGGTTTTGGTGTAACACCAAACCTTATAGTATTGTGTTTTGTAGATATTGAGCCTAAGGGTACTAGTTTTGAGGATATTGTGCCTGATATTGCTCAACCTGCATATGTTCTCCATTCTTCAACATGTATGTGTTGATTTTTTTCTCTTGCACCAACTAATATGCTCTAAAATCTTTCTCATCGTGGCCCATTGACCGACAAAACTTACAGTATAGACCAGTTGGCACACTCATGATTTTTTGTAAGTATAAGCATTCTTATGACTGATGTCCTCTAGTTTGGCAAATTATACACCAAGGCATCCCTTGTGTATTCATCGTATTCGGTTCTCCTAATGCGAAACAATTCATAAACGTCGGGAAGTTGTCTTTATGATGTCCTTCGCTTCTGCATCTAGTACACCATATTTCTTCTTGTACTTCCTTTCCTTTCTTGATATTCTAAAGTTGCAATGTAAGGTTGGCAAGTTTCAAGTAGATATGCATCATTCCTACAGTAGTTTCTTCAACTGGAGAGGCTTCCAACTTCACGGTGAGTTCATGAGCCTCGCTCTATGATATGATTTTTTGCAGCATCAAAGGAATACAAATGTGTGGTAACATCACTATAATAAACCATTCCTTGTGTTGGATGTTTGACATCTGAAAACATACTTTAGCCATCAAATTCTTTAATCTTTGGTCTAAGTCCCAAACATATTATGTAGGTAATTGCTTAATTTCTTTGATTTTCTTAATACACTGTGACTCAGATTTGGGCTTCCTCTAGTCATCTATTAATCCTGCCCGGATTTCATCTAATGTCTTCTCCGTAATTCTTGTTGGAACCATAGATAATTTCATGTACCAGTAGTGAGAATTGATTAACAAATGGATCTAGGAGCCAAAGAAACTCTCACAATTCGAAATAGTATGCAAATTATGCACAAAATAGCTGAAAGGATGAAATTTACATACACACATTAAGTCAATAATGGATATTATTATGACTGTCCAAAATGTAACTATGTCTCGAGTTGATATATAATACAATAGGGAAAAATCACGAGGCCCTGGAGGCTGTGAGAATTGCTTCTCAGTGATATCTAGGAGCTAGAGCATTATTCACAATCAAAGTATTTGACAAAATATGTAAGAGAACAACAAAAGAGACTGAAATAACCCATGTGAATGGTGCTAATAATTGATCATTATATTAAAATACATCTTGTAGATGTGTATGGTACATATCTATAATACATTGGGGAAAATTCGTGAGCCTTTGGAGGCCATGTGAATGCATACAAGTGTCAGGATAGGATTTGACCCCTAAACCCCCATAGGTTGACCAATAGGCTCCCAAACCTAAACAAACAATCATGAATACATGTGTGAACATGTAAGGAGGCATATGAGTATACATGTGTGAGTCTCTAGGAGCCAATAAATGGCCAAAAATACCATAAAACAACCACATTTACACATTAGCACCCTTAGTCAAAGAAGAAGTGGTTTGTAATTAATGTAGGAACCTAGAATGACAAGATGATTAAACTAGATAACCTCAACTATCAATATGATAAAACTGGAGTGCTTCAACTGTGAGTTAATGAGCCATAAATCAACTAATAGACCAATATAGCCTAAGCAGGATCATATAACATAAGTACTAGACAAATGAAAATGCCTCCAAGGTGTAGATAATGGTAATAAGGTATATTAATTTCTCTAACACACCCCCTTAAACCTAACTTAGTACATATTACACAAAATTATTTATTAATGCCTTGGCAACTAAGGCACAAGCCACCTTTTACAAGAAAATTTTATTAGTCCATGTAACTCATGTAAGGAGGAAAACCTAATGGGAAAAAACCTCCCCTAAAAAATGGACATGACAGAGATGATAACAAATTTCTTCAATAGGTCTTCTTCTTCACTTGGATGAGCTGAAATAACAACTTCTTGGTGATGGACTTGGTGAATATGTTGTGGATGCCAAGATCATGCATCAATGCATCAAAGTGTTGTAGACAAAGATCATGTAGAGAGGCCCTTTGATGGTCATGATGTGATGATGGAGGAGAATCATAAGAATGTATTTTGCTGCAAGAATACTCTGATTTAGAAGCATAATCAATCATGGAAAATATATCTCTATAAAATCTTTCCCGAATAACATCAAAAGATTCAACAACATCTGCTTCATGTGTAGCTACTATATCATGAACAAAACCATGAATCTTCTTACCAATTTGATGAAGCACCTTCATAAATCTGTATCAAAGCTCATAAGACTCTGAAATATTAGAATACATGTCATATACATTAGAAAATACCATAGGTATGGTGTCTCCATGACCGAATGGGTCTATAGAGAGAGACGAGTGAGCAATTAGATACATTTATAGTTGAGCGAACCTGGAGGGTCTGGAGACTTGATATATGAACCATGGGTGGTAAAAAAAAGTCCAGAAATACGTAACAACAGTCCTATGAAGTCCAATGACATGGATGTCCAACCAATGAAATAAATACAAGACATAAAAGCAACATACACAAGTGACATAGTGCTAGAAACTAGGCAATTCTAAGATTTTCCAACTTAAGAACTTGAGGGTTGTTGGGTATTTTGGTCATGAAATGGTTGGGGAAATGAGTATATGAATATAATAGGATGTATATCAGCCTATTTATCATATTTAGAATCATAATTGGAATGATCTGATTGGATTGGGAAATGAGTTTCAGAAGGCACATAAAAAACTAGTAAAAAATGACTAGTTTCTGGAGGAAGCTTCTGTGCATTGGTTGGGGTTTCTTCTAAGGAATGGATGGAGGCTTCATATTCTTATATATCAGAAGGTGAATCAGTAATAGATCCATTGGAAACAAATATACTAGAAATGGGTTTCACCCATGCACTCAATGCATGCTTAGGCTTACACTTTCCTTGCTTGCGCTCCCATCCTCTTACAAACTCTGAAAGATCAATATGGTTCTCCTCAAGGAGCTTGGTCATGATGTCCATATTATTTCTTAATAAAGGTATTTAAATATGAGAGCCTATTCAATAACCACATTTGGGTCTCTCTCTCTTGTTATTCCTCCTCCTAGATCTCGAACTCCCATCAGTATAATTGAAGCTTTCCGTACTTGACTGCTTCTTCTCTTTCTCTGTTTGGTTCAAATATTTCTTCTTACCTTTGGCTTGATTTGATACACCATTAGCAGGGGATTGATATTTGGTGGATTTGATGGATTTGATGGTAACCATTTGTACTATCTTTTCCTTCTCCTGATTCAAAGACTCGATGAAGTCTTCTAGCGCAGGAATCCTCCAATTTCTAGCTGTAAGATTTCTTGAATGGAATGTCAAAACAAACATAGAATACTCAGGCCCTAGCTTAGATGGAAAAGATATGATGATATTATTTCTTCTCTATGCCACACTATCTTAGCTGTAGTACTAGTGCTTTGAACTTGGTAAAAAAGTCTCGGATAGTCTTATTGTGAGCTAGGATCAGGAAGATAAGCTCATTCTCAATATGATGGCCTTTCATCTCACCAGTCTTCCCAAATAGTGACTCAAGCTTGATCCAAAATTCATTGGGTGTGCCAAGACTATCTATATGAAAGAGAAGATCGCTTAAAGTTCTGAGGCAAATATTTCCAAAAGCTTCATCAAGTCGATTGAAGTACTTAGCCTTCTCTACAACATAGTTAGGCTCTTTTTCAGTTCCCATAGTGACTCTATACATGCCTTTCAACCTCATCTAGATCACCATTTTAGCCTTTCATTCAAAATAGTTGAATTGGGTGAGCAATAGATGAATTTTCTCCATCTCTCTTGTGTAATCTCTGACAAAAACGTGTAGATCCTGCAATGCAAACAATCATGTTTTCTGGAAATATTCCCTAAACAACAACTTAAACCTCTCTAGATTTTTTTGCAGCTCCAACTAGCTCTGATACCATGTGAGAATTGCTTCTCAGTGAGATCTAGGAGCTAGATCAATATTCACAATCAAATTATTTGGAAAAATATGCAAGAGAACAATAAAAGAGACTGAAATAACACAAGTGAATGGTGCTAATAATTGATCATTATACTACATTACATCTTGTAGATGTGTATGGAACATATTTATAATACATTGGGGGGAATTCATGAGACTTTGGAGGCCATGTGAATGCATACAAGTGTCAAGCTATGATTTTAACCTTAAACCCCCCTAGGTTGACCAATAGGCCCCCAAACCTAACCAATCTGTCACGAATACATGTGTGAACATGTAAGGAGGAATAAATGTAGGCATTCAATGCATGGGAGTACACATGGTGGGTGAGTCTCTAGGAGCCAATAAATGACCAAAAAGACAACAAAACAACCACATTCACACACTAGCTCCCTTAGTCAAAGAAAAAGTGGTTTGCAATTAATGCAGGAGCCTGGAATGTCAGGATGATTAAACTAGAGTTCCTCAACTATTAGGATGATCATAGAGGAGCACCTCAACCATGAGTTAATGAGGCAAAAATTATCTAATAGACCAATATTGACCAATATAGCATAAGTAGGATCATATAACATAAGTACTAGACAAATGAAAATTCCTCCTAGGTGTAGATCATGGTACTAAGGTAGATTAATTACTCTAACATAAGCCATGTGAAATCATACAAGTGTCATCACTATATTTGAACCTTAAACACCCCTAGGGGGACCAATGAGCCTCCTAATCACCCCAAATGGTCACAGATGCATGTGTGGACGTGGGCGAGGCATGGTGTAACATGTGTGGAGGTATGGAAGGCGTGTGTGAGCACATGGGTGAGTGGGAGTGGCTCTAGGTGGAAAATAAATGCCCAAAATAGTCTAAAATCCTCATAATCCGATCACTAGTGCCTCAAATGAGTCAAAATCCATGGAAAGGAGGAAGGGGGGCATATTCCTGGTTGAGTGCATTCAATGTGGGATCCTGGGTGTCAGGATGATCAACATGGAGTGCATCAACTATGCATAATGATAAACTAGGAGCAAATCAAGTATAGAAAATGATCAATTTCCTTAAGTCTAACCATAGAGATCACTGCATGGAAGCAAATGAAATAGTCTAAGGTCTAAGACTATGGTACTAAGGATGGGTTATTCTCTAATAACCCCCCTTAATCCTGAATTAGTACAACCTATGTAAAAAATATCATGGAGGCCTTGGCAACAAAGGCTCAAGTCACCTCATACAACATAAAATTTTATTTGTCCATAGAAACAAGGTAAGGAGGAAAACCACATGGGAACAAAACCTCCCCTAAAAAATGGACATGGAGCCAAAAATATGAAAGTGAATGGTATCCATCACCATGAATCACCTACTCCAATAAGGGATATCATATAGGTGAAGGTATTCTCTATGAATCACTTGGTCAAAATTTCAGTACTTTGCTCCGCAAATGGGAAATATTGCAAGGCTATCACCTGATCATGCACCAAGATCTGGATGTAGTGCATGTGTATATCAATGTGTTTGGTCCTCTCTCTCTGCACTGGATCTGTGGAAATATTGGTTTCATTTTGATTATCACACCAAATTACTGTGGGTGAATCAAATGCAACTCCAAGTTCCTGAAGAATACCTTGCAACCACACACATTGTGTAGCTGCGTTCACTGCTCCTCTGTACTCGACCTCTACTGAATAAAGGGAGATGGTGTGCTGTGTCTTGCTTGAAAAGCATATGGAACCTTGTGATATCATGAATACATAACCTGAAGTGGACTTCCTATCATTGGGATCACCAGCCCAATCAAAATCAGAAAATTCCACTAGTTCTAGTGGAGAACCGACAACATAGTGCACCCCAAAGTGTCTGGTTCCTTGCACAAAGTGAAGGATCCTCTTTCCTTCCTTCCAATGGATCTCATGAGGTTTCTGCATATATATAGATACAACACCTACAACATATGCTAAATCAGGTCAAGAATGAGTAAGATACAACAAACTATCGACTAGTTGTCTATACAATGAGCCGTCCACCAATGGAGAGTCACCAACTTCACCTAGTTTTATACCATAAAGGAATGGGAAATTGGCTGCCTTAAATTAAACCATATTAAATGTCATTAACAGTTCTAAATCATACTTTTTTGTCTGACCTTGATTCATATTTCATATTTCTCAATTTCCAAACCAAGAAATTGCTTCAAAAATCCAAGATCGGTCATTGGAAATTTACTATGCAAAGAGGGTTTGATTGATCCAATTTCTTGGTGCAGCTACTTGTAATCAAAATATCATCAACATATGATACAATGACCTGCAATACATCACCCACATGCTACAAATAAACATTCGGATCATATTTTTTTTGGCAATATGGAATATGGTTTTCATTGATGTCAAAAGGAGTTCAGTGATGACAAAGGAATTACCAAAGCCATGATGTCAGAGTGAACTCCGTGAAAATTAAAGGAAAGACAAAGGCAGTGATGACATGGCATGGATGATGATATGGTAGATATGATGACATGTAATAACATAGATGATGATGTGGCATGATGATGAAGTCATTGTTGCATTATGACATCACTCTGGAGAAATATGGCAAAATGGTGAAAATTAGGAAATTGACTATGGGATAATTAGTCAAAATTGGTCCAAGTATCCTTAATAAAATGTCTGCCATAATTCATGGTTTAGGAAAAATTCCTGCACCATCATACCATTCTGTAGTGTGTTGTTTTTTCTACCTAACCGTGGTCTTAGTTCTCCTTGAAAATGTCTGGAGAAAAAGTTATGGATCTGCCAAAATGTGGTTTCAGAATAAACTTTGGAGAAAGTCCTGAAAATGACAAAGTGTTGGAAAAACTAGTCCATGTGGCCTTGGGGAAACGCCTGTCGTACCTCATATGTGTATGGTAAAACTTATATGAAACTATAATACTTTATATTTTTGAAGAGCCTATCCCACCATGGTCTCATGTCTCAAAGAAGATGGTTGATGACAAAGTTCTAGGTCTGCCAAAACAAGGGTTTGTGCTACAACAAGAAAAAATGGCTAAGCAGCCTCAGAAATATGCCTACACTAAATTATGGGTTAGAGTAAATTCATGCAAGATATGGGAGTCTTGTAGATTGGTATTCCGTCTACCTAACCATGTCTTCATATTGTCTTGGAAGTGGATGAACAAAACGTCATGGACCTACCAAAACGGTGGTTTAGGCAGATTGGATCAAATTGAGAAATTTGTTGAAGTATGGAATTAAGTGTAAAATTGACTAAGTGGTCTCAGGAAAATGCCCTGCATGATAAAAATATTATGAGAGTGTGGTTCTCTAGAGTGTTGTATGGAGCATACAACCATGTCACTAGCTTCACCAGAGAGTCTCTGAAGAGGAAGATGTCAACCAGCCAAAAGTGCCTCCCATCCATATTTGCACTGTTCTAGTACTGAAAAAATGCCTAAGTAGCTCATGAAAATGACCACCAGAGATTGTACCGATGATGATAAATTTATCCGAGGGAATGGGGTTGTTCTTTGATGAGCTTGATATCTAGCCATGTTCTTAGTTTTTTTTATGGTGACCACATGAGGAAAATAATAATCTACCAAAATAGAAGAAAAATTGTTTTGGATATTCAAAAGGATAAAAAAAATGTTAAAAACAGGAGTTTGAGAGGTCAATTGGAAATTCCCGCCAAGGGTTGTCTTTGTGCAAGTAAATTTATCAAATGCCATGGATCAATTCTTTGGTAAGTTTTCCATCTACTCATGACTTTAGGTCTCCATAGAGTGTTCACACGTGTAAAATAGAAATATCCTAAAATGGGAAGAAATATGTTTTGATGTTCAAAAGAGGTCGAGAAGCTATTTTGAAATGCTTTCCAGAGGTTGTGTGTCAACAGATTTATCTTGTGATATAATCTTGTTCATTATTGAAATGCATATCTATCCATACTTTTAGGTTTCCTTATGGTGATCACATGAGGGAGAAATCAATCTGCCAAAGTAGAATAAAATTGTTTTTACAAGTTAAAGACAATTTTGTAAGTGTTAATTTAAACAGTTTTGAAGCCTATTTTCAAATGATCTCTAGATAATCCGTGTGTATCAAAAAGTTCAAAAGGTGACATGGATCTGATCCTTGTTGAGGTGGCTATCTAGCCATACTTTTAGTTTGCATTATGATGGTCATAGATGCAAAAGATGAACCTGCACAATTAGTAAAAATAATAAACAAAGTTTATTACATAAGAAGCTACATGAATGTATTTAGAAAAATAAACATAAATTTAATAAAAAGAATTAAGACACTGAGTTTTGAAGAGCCACATCTTACTATTGGAGAGATGCAATGTTTAGAAGAAGTTGTTGATTATTTAATTAAAATAATTAATAACAAAGAACGATTCGAAGAGGTGTGCGTGGAAGGCAAAAGGATGCTTAATTAATTAATTAATTTAAACAGTAAAAACAAAATTGTTTAATTAATTAAATATCAATTACAAATAAAAACTAATACGCTACATGAATAAACAAAGTATTATGGCTGATAGATTGATAAAAAAGAATGATTAAAAAGGGCGTGAAGCTGGAAGATGCCCATTGAAGTTTAATTAGTTAAATAATTAAAATCTATAATGAGACAGAACAATTTAAAACAGAGATTAAAAATAGAGTTGATGAAAAAGCATGTTTGTCAAGAATGAAGAAGCACGACCAGTTTGAAAAGGCATGAAAGAAATATTTAAATAGAAGATCGAATTGTAGTCTTGTGTATCTCGAGGGATTAAATATAATATTTTGGTGGATATTCTACCTTTGACATGAACCTTGTGTTCATTAAAACAGACTCGTGTCTGTAATCAGGTTGGAGCCTGAATGAGGATTGGATTCCTCTCTACATTCTGGGTCATGTATACAATATGGGTCTCGTAAGAGAGTTGGATCTCTCAATCTAGCTGGGTCTAGATAGTTCAAGCTATGTAATGTAAAATTTTGTATAATAAAAATACATTTGAGGTATTCATATGTGTGTGTTATTTTGTATATATATATAATTGGTAAATGTCATGACTCATTAAATGTGATTTGTGTTTTGGCAAGAAATTTTTAAGAGACACTGATTCACCCCCCCACCTCACAGTGTCTGATAATTGTTCTACATTTTCATCTTTCAAAGCCAAGGGATAGAAAAACAATTGTCCATCTTGGCATACCAAGCCCTTGGGGCTTGCTTGAGGCCATACAGTGACTTCTTTAACCTACATTTAAGAGAAGGATCCTCTTGGAAAAATTCAGGTTGATGTATACATATCTCTTTCCGTAGCTCACCATGCAGAAATTCACTTTTGACATCCATGTGATGAACCTCCCAGTGATTTCTTACAACAATGGTTAAAAATAGTCTGATAGAGTCCATCTTTGCAACCAGTGCAAATGTCTCTGAATAGTCCACTCCTTGGAATTGAGAGAAGCATTTTGCAACCAATATGGCCTTATAATTTATATCAGACCCATCAGCAGCAAATTTGCTCCTATATACTCATTTGGATTGCACTAGCTTCCTCTTGGAGGGCAAGGGGACCAATTCCCAAGTCTCATTTTCCTGTAGAGAGTTGAACTCTTTTTGCATGGATGTTTGGCATATTGGATAAAGTGATGCTTCATAATATGTTTTTGGATTAGATCCAAAATTCATGAATAATTTCTCAACAATAAAAAATTCACTTGCAAAGGAATCAGTGTGAAATTGTGATATAGTCTTCCTAGGATCTAGTGGATTGCCAACTAAATCCCTAGCTGCTTGTATGCTTTTCTATGCCCATTTGGGTCGAGTAGGTGAGCCATGACAATAATAATCATATTCATCCATATACAAATCAGAAATATCAGAAATATCATAAAAGTATTGATCACTTACATCATCTTGTGGTGGAGGAGATGAGCATTCCCCTAGTGTTAGTTCGAGATCTGGAATGACTTCTTCTTCGAATTGAAAACTTATTTCTATGAAAGTATTTTGATTTGATGGATCAAAGAGCTTGTATCCATTTGTATATTCACCATATCCCACCATGATACACTCTTTACTTTATGGCTGCAAAGCTTTTCTCTTTTTTGGAGGAATTCTAGCCCATGCCCTTGAGCCAAAAATCCTGAAATGTGAAATATTTGGATTGTGACTAAACCAATCCTTAGATGGTGTTTTTCCATCTTTTGATTTGTGAAGATCCCTATTTTTAATGCATCCAACATAGTTAATGGCTTCAACCCATATCTTAGGACTTAAATCCTTGGCTTCAATCGTACAGGTTGCCATCTCCTTGAGCGCCTTATTCTTCCTCTCTGCCACATCATTTTGTTGTGGTGTGTAGTGGATCAAATGCTGTATTTGGATGCCATGTTCTTCACAAAGGTGCTGCAAAATTTTGTTCACATACTCTTTTTTCTTTCTTTTTGTAACTAGGGGAATTGACAACTAGGGACGGGCTGGTACTCTTGTTCACATACTCTTTACCATTATATGTCTGAAGGAATTTGATCTTATTCCCACAATGATTCTCAACCAGGGCTTTCCAAAACCTTGATTGTCTCATTGATGCCACCAAGTCCCACTTGTAGTGCCTTGGACCCCTTACAGAGTGGGTTTGTGCCTTGAAGCACCTTGTACCCTGTTGACAAGGTCCCTGTATCCACAAGGTTTTATCTTGATGCCACCACCTTGTTGAAGATGTTGAAGACCTTGCTGATGGTGTTGAAGACCCCGGAGATGGTCCTGAAGCCCTTGCAGACTATGGAGAAGCCTTAGATGGGTTGGAGAACCATTAATGACCCATTCTATGGTCATTCATGCTCTGATGGTTCCATGGTACCCTAAGAGAAGGTTTGGAAACCCCACAGGTGATGTCATGATGGATCTTGACCCATAGAGGTCCCCTTGCATGGCTTAGGTGGTTGAAGAAACCCATGATGCTTCTTGCTTGATGAAGAAGCCTTTGTACCCACATTTGTTAAATGGCATGATGAAGGCACCCACACACGTATGATGGTCCTTGTACCTTTGAAGGAGGGGTGAAGATGTTGTGTGGGGACACCTTGGGTTTTGGTATGCTTGTGGATGAGGAGAAAAGGCATAAAACCTTTGGACTTACCCACTATATTGATTACTTTCATTTAATGGTAAAATTGAATTAAAATATGAAGAAGCCCATGGTTGAAGCCCTCACTCAGGTTGACATGAATTTATGCTTATGAAGAAGCCCATGGTTGAATCCCTCACTCAGGTTGACATGAAGTCTTTGGTTGAAAAGTCCATCTTACTTGTTGGTAAAGAAGCTCTTGGCCTCTTGGTGGTCTCTTCTAAGTGGTGGGTTTGTGGTAACCTTGGTGTTGAAGTCACTTCTCTTAATGTGCTTTTTTTTCCCTCCTTAAACCTTGGCGTGGAATCCATTGATGTAGACCTTGAAACCCACTCACATTGTGGTATAATGATCCTTGACAATAGATTTGTGATGAACATAATTTAGATCCCATTTTTCCCTTCCTCTTATAAGGTCGGCCCAACAAAAATAAAAATAAACAAATGAATAAAACCATAACAAAAATTAAAAATAAAAATTACAAAAATGGCAGGTCGGCTCCTAAAAATAATGTGAAAAATGTGTATAAATACCCAAGTCGTGCCATCATTTTGCAAGGGTAAAAAGTGTATAGCTTTGAGGAATTTTGGAAGGAGTAGTCTGCATTTTTTGGAGAAAAAGCAGAGAAGGAGCAGTAAATTTCAGGGGTAGCAGCAGTAGGAAAATTTTGACTGAGGAAATTTTGGGGGTGGCAGTAGACCAGAAATTGCAGAGTTTAGGAGTAGTCCAAAATTTAGTAGCAGAACACGTGGTAGCAGAAGTTACAGAACCGAGTTCTCAGTAATGAATTTGTTTTGAAGTGTTGAGAGGAAGCATCCTCCTGAAATAGTTTGCAGCAGTAGCTAGATCCAAATTTTTGCATGCAAATACAGTCCCAACAGTCCAAAACATTGTAGACATCCTTTTTGTATTTTTTTAATCTTTTGAGATAGTTCACACAATCCAAATTTTGGATTTTTTCTAGTGTTTACAAGCAGTGTTGACCAGAAAAGGAGCAACAGTAACACTAACTGTGGAGATAAGGCAGAATTGAAGACATCATTTGAGACATTCAATTTGAAGTCATCTTGGTTCAATCTTTGATGATATTTTGTAAACAGTTCCAAAATACACAGTCATGATTTAGGGATGTTTGATCTCAGTATTGATAGTGTTTGACATCTTATTCGAGGAGTGATGTCCTAATCTTGCACAGATCAAATCTTGGACTCGCTTGGGTTTGATAGATATTGAAGCCATCTATAGAAGGATTCATACTCAGCCAATATTACAGAAAGGAAGTGATATACAGTGACACATTTATATGTGTAAGATGAAGGCTCCATACACTTCATGAGGACGTTACATGATGAAAGCATCCAATTAGCAGCATAAGTCCTAAAGGCAGCAATAGATCCGAGTATGGGATACAATCTAAAGCAATTCACACAATCAGAGTTTGAAGCAGCTTTAGAGTATCAATCTGAAACTGGGGTAAGGAGAAGTCCGGGCTCCTTTTGAAAGAGAGGCAAAAATTCACCTCACTGTCACACATCGTGTGTTAATTCGGGTAAGAAAGACCACTGAAGAATCTGCAGTCAATGGAGTTCTGAAGCAGTAAAAGAATTATCTTTGAGAATTCATGGGCATACTGAGGCAGTTAAGTTCTAAGCTCAGATTTTGATGTGTATCTAAAGATTCAAGTATCAAGGATCATTTAACACAGTTGCAGCATGAAGAATCCATCTATATACAGTCATCTATGTCAGTAGAATCAAGTTTTAAACGGATTGAACTCAGATACATCAATGTTGAAGATAAGGAGGGTTGTATTTCCCATTCTATCCTCATTGTTCTTACTATTGGAAATCAAATTTACTCATTGTGGATTGAGTCACTCTGATCTGGGACTTATATCTCTATTGTTGGTAGAATCAAAGCCATTCTCAAGTTACAGTAATCAAAAGTTCGTCGGTAACCCCACATTGTTGGAATAAAGAGGGTTGATACCACATAAATCAATTCCTGTGTATATAAGACAGTTGCTAGCTCAATTGAAAAGAATCAAAACTTTGATTACTAGACTCTCAATGATGAACAAAGGTGACTTGGGATGACTAGTAAGCAGTGGTTGACTGACTTTAGTACCTACTTGAACTAAGATTACATAACCTCAAGAGTAGTCTGCTTATGACTGGTTTTTGAGGAATCCTTTAGAAAGAACTTGACTATGCATAAGAGTTGATTGTTCAATAGTGTGGTGACTAAATGGAGCTAACCCCAGAGAGAAGGTTTGCCTAAGTTCAGAGAGTATATTGATTCTATGTATTAGACTGATTTTTTAGAACACATGTTGATTGAGTTTATGAGCTGACATTCAGTTAGTTTGACTAATGCTACAAATCTGATTTGATTGAGCATCTATCAGCAGATAGTTTGAATAAGATTGGAAGGTTAAAGAAAGATGATTTGACGGTGTTCTTGTGTGTTCTCCTAAACTATGTCAAAGTCATATTTTAGTGAGTTTTTAGAGAAAAACTTGAAGACTTGATGGTCTTGATGAGAATATTGACTTGACATGGCACTCAGCAGTACAGTGACATGTCTTGACATGAAAGTGACATATGACATCAGTGAGCAAATTGATCAATATCAGATTGACCTGATGATTTTGACAGTGGATTGAATTGACTAATAACAAACCGTGGCTTGGCAAGTAGTGACAAGTTGATGACAGTAATGAGAAATTTGGCAAGTGACATGACCAATGATAAATGATGATAGTGATGAGGTGGCAGTGATACCTTCAGATGATGACATGAATGGAGATGTGCTCAGAAGATTATGAATTTAGGGATAGTATGCTAATAAATTGCTGATATCCTTTTTGACAGAATGCTCTTGGACAAAAGAAGCTATTGATTGAAGAAATGTTAGAGATAAGCGCTGATGTGATGTGACAGTGATGACGTGGACAGAAAGATGATGTTGATGTGACAGTAAGCTTTAACTGTAAAAGCAAGCTTGTCTTTCTTTTGAGGTTAGGATACCTCAAACCCTTCTTAGTAGTGTCTAAGAAAACCAGGCAGGGTCCTGGATGCATAGTAGGTGCTCTTTGTATCAATAAGTGCTGATTTTACCTAACGGTTGTAGCCGAACCAAAACTAATACAAAAATATTACAAAACTATATGCTGTTGTGTTCTTTTGTGTTATGGTTCTTGATGATTCAAATGCTTATTATATGTGGATGATGTAGTGAAAGATGTTTATGAAATGATTATGAGATTGGTACAATAATGGAATGATGAATTGGTAGTTAATTGTGACAAGTTAAGAAAATTTGTAAAATTGGAGTCACACTGAGTCACCCCCCCTCTTAGTGTCTAACACCAACAACTAATGCATGTCACCTCTCTTTTTTGTCTAAGCCAGAACCTCCATCCTTCTTCCTTGCGCTCTCTGGGACTGGGATGTTGTTCTTCTCCAACAGTTTCGCCATGATGTATATGGTATTCTTCACACATGCACTCTCTAGATTCCACCCTTTGTGATACTAGGTGCATTTGGTCTTCTCCCCATCCTTCTTGTCCTTTCCCTTGCAAGGATTCGAACCTCTGTCAGGAAATTTGGGTCTGTCTTTCTTCTTCTTATCTGGATGATTCGAATCCTGGATTTATTCTTTCCTTTGGATGGATTTGAAACGCTTGCAAAAAGAGATTGGAATTTTCTTGACTTGATGGTACCCATATGCACTACCTTATCTTTCTCTTGGGTCAAAGACTCCATGAAGTTAGCTAGTGGTGTATTTTCCAGTTTCGAGCTATGAGCTTGCTAGAGTGAAATTTGCTTACAAACACAGAGTACTCTGGCCCTAGCTTTAAAAGAATGGACAGTATGAGTTGCTCTTCCTTCTTTTTGATGCCACATTTCTTGAGTTGAAGCACCAAATACTTGAATTTGGTAAAGAAATCCTGGATTGTATCATAGTGGGTTGGACTCAAGGAGATGAGCTCATTTTTGAGCTAGTGACCTCTCATCTCACCAGTCGTCCCAAATAGAGATTCAATCCTCAACCATAATTCATTTGTGATAGCTAGAATATCAACATGGAATATTAAGTCTATTTAAATGCTAAGACACAACAATCCAAATGCTTCATTAAGTCTGTTGAAGAACTTCAATTTGTCAACTACAGAATTTAGTTCGACTTATGTCCCCATGGTTATCCTATACAGGCCTTTCGACCTCATCTGGATCACCATATCTTCCTTCCACTTGAAGTAGTTGAATGGTTTTAAAAAGACATAGGTCTGCTCCATCTCTGCTTGTGCTAATGGTGACAAATTACTGAATGTACCTGCAATGAAAACTCTCAAATTTATCTGGAGAGTCCCTTTGACATCAAATCAAACACACTAGAATGGATTTGAAGATCCAAAGAGATCTGAAACCATGTGAGAATTGATTAACATATGGATCTAGGAGCCAAAGAAACTCTCACAATTCGAAATAGTTTGTAAAACATACACAAAATAGTTGAAAGACTAAATTTTACATACATACATGAAGTCAATAATTGATATTATTATGACTATCCAACATGTACCTATGTCTACAACTGATATATAATACAATAGGGAAACATCATGAGTCTTTGGAGGCAATGCGAAAGCATACAAGTGTCATCACTAGATTTGACCCTCAAACCCCCCTAGGTGGATCAATGAGCTTCCTAATCATCCCAAACGGACACAAATGCATGTGTGAACATGGGTGATGAATGTTGTAACATGTGTGGAGGTATGGAAGGCATGTGTGACCACATAGGTGAGTGGGAGTGTCTTTAGGTGGGAAATAAATGCCGAAAACAGTCCAAAAACCACCTAATCCAAGCACTGACGCCTCAAATGAGTCAAAATCCATGAAAAGGGGGAAGGGTAGTCCATGAATAGTTGAATAAAATCAATGTGGGATCCTAGGTGTTAAGATTATCAACTTGAAGTGCATCAACTGTGCATAATGATCAACTAGGAGCACATCAACTAAGGAAAATGACTAATTTCCCTAAGTCTAACCATATAGATCACTGCATGGAAGCAAATGAAATAATATATGGTCTAATACTATGGTACTAAGGATGGCTTATGCTCTAACACCAGTCCAACAAACGGACTCTAAGGGTTGTGATAATTTGAGCTTTCTTGATGGCCTCATCTTGGACCTGTCGCATGGTCCATACAACTTCACATAGAAACTAATGTTGCTCAAGGTCTTCTAACCCATTTCCATCAAATATTGGTAGATTTATATCGTTCCCATCCATTATGTTTAATATTGGTATTGCTGAATTAAATATTCCACTAGTGGGTGTTATGTGACTTCTATTTACACTATTACTGTTTGTATGATTAGAAAAACCACTTAGTGATGCGTTTCTAGATCTTTCCTCGAGTGATATATGTGGGGTCGCGGGTATGCTGTAATATTGATCTGGATCTGGTGCTTCTTCTTCTTCCACTTCTTCATATTTAAGCTGGTACTCCTCTTCTTCATCGCAAGATCCTCCTTCAAGGTGTGACACCAATTCGTAGTACTCTCCTCCTGTCGCACTGCAACTTCCTCTTCTTGTCGTGGTCCTTCTTCTCTTTCCCAACTGAAATATTTTTCCAGTCCTTAAGCATCCACCTTCCAGTTCAGTATCACTATTACTAGAAAACATCCGAGTTTATCCCCACCCATTCTGCTCATGATATTTATTGTGACATATCCCAGGTCACCACGCATAAATATTTACTCGTTGGACTCCATTCTCAGGATCCCCTTTCCACACACCAACATCTTAATCCACATTTCCAAATATTTCAAATAGTGACCTCTAGGACCTTGGAAAAATTCTCTTTCCATTTCACTGTATGATTTTATTGTGTTGACTTCAGTTTCTATGATATATCCTCTGAAAATACTATTGACCCAGAAATCGATAGCCCTAGATATAGGATTGCTCACCCTCTTCAGCTGCTGGATCTACTCAGGACTCCACTTTGTCGGTTCTCCTCCATGGAAAATTTTCCTCTAGGTCGCTAGCTTCAATGACCACTCATACAATATGATGGGAACTTCATTAAAGAAAATCTCATGAATGTCCATGTAAAGGTATCGCTTTAACCATTCAGTTGGACTCAGTCGCAATTCTTCAATTTCCTCCTGGGAAAACTCTAGTGCCTTATAGTACATCCAATCTTGAATTTCCATCTTCGTTGCATGCCAAAATATATCCCCATTGGAATGATTCACGGTCCTGAGAACATAAACATTTGTTGGTGTACTTTTGGTCGACACAGGTTCAGATCTTTTGTTCGTCAACAAAGTCCATGATATCAACCCGACAGAGCAGGACTCCATCAACTACACCTGTGACGTAGATGAAGTTTCACCCAAAATATCTAATGGGGACTTCCAGAACCAGGTTTTTGCAGTTATATTAGGGATTTCACTCTTACAATACTATTAGGTCACTCAACCAAAACCAAGAATTATACTTTTATTTTCATTCATTCATTCAAGATAACCATCCACTGATCCATCGACACATATTTCATTAATTAACATAAAGAATTTAGCATATATTTAACCTATTATATTCATATAAGAGAGGTCATGCAACATATTTAGATTAGCTCATTCACGATAGACATGCATTCGACATAAACATAAACATCAAAGATACACAGAGACAAGATATAACATGGAAACCCATCCAATAAAAACCACAAATCTTCTCTTCATTTGGCACGATAATTGCTTTGGCACCTTTGGTCTGTGCACTCAACTTTCAGACTCTTCTTTTGATATTCTTTACAATTCATGCATTCTTCTCTCATCTCATGCTCTCTGGTTTCTCTCTCTCTCTCTCTCTCTCTCTCTCTCTCTCTCTCTCTCTGAATAGTCGATTTGCACACAACTTGGATCAATTCTCCCCTTTCCTTCGAGTGATCAACTCTCTCTATGATCAATTAACAACCAACCCATAGACAACTTGGGTTCATGCTTTTATAATCTTTTATACTGTTACAATTCTTGATTCAACCATCAGCTGACTCTCAATAGGAAATAGACATGATGTCTTTCTATTTCTATACATTCAGTTACATACAAATTTAGGAACTATCATCCGAAAACACAATCATGCTTTATTACTAAAAGAAAGCTTTTAGTCTAGCTAACTCTTTCCCCAAAATCAATAGAACTCTTCTTTTCGACTTGCTTTATTCCTCTTCTATTGCAGCTCCTTTATTCGTGGATTTTCCTCATCTTGTGACCTAAATTTTAATCTTTTCGATCATTATTCTGGTTCTTTCTTCTTGTCTTTTCTTAGGGCCAACAGTCTATTTAAAGGTGTCCTTCCCGGTTATTGGAAGACAAAGAAAAGGAGAAATGCTTTTTTGTTTTTGTTTTTTTCTTCCGTTTAAGTACTATTAGAGACAAAGGCCAAATTCCTTGCATTTGCATTGCGATGCGCTTAAAAAGACATTTTCTTTTAAGAGAAAAATATAGAACAATTTCAAATATAATTACATGCCAATTTACAATATGAATGAAAAAACAAAAAAACTTATTGCTTGACAAATCATTTTCAGCTGTGTTTTTTATAAATCAAAGAGGGAGAAATGACCATATTTTATAGTGACAATTTGCTTTGCAGTTTAACAAGAGCACCTTCAAAGAAGAGTATGTGTTTGATAGTCCATGTGCAAGCAAGTAAATTATATTACCGTCGGCCAAGCAGTCTACACAAACAATGGTTGAAGCAATGACAACTTTGTTAAACAAACATGTATAATAACAATAGGTGTTTTGTGCACTATACTTTAGAAAAAATGAACATGAAACCTCCATTTATCAACAACTATGCAATATTCACCTTGTTTACTTTTGGATCACACATGTGATTTTTTTTTTGTACCTAGTGTTCAAAATTTTCTTACGCCAATAATTTTGTTCTGCATTGACAAAGTGAAAATCCCTTGACAAGAGAATTTGCGGAGATTTAAAATTGTAGAGGAGACACTCTTTGAGTATTTATCATAGGTGACATTTGCAATTGTATGGTAACATTATTTCAGTTGCAAGCCACAGACATTGCACTCTATGATGCCATCATATGTCTCCAAGATGCACTCAAGATTGTGCTCATAGAAAGTTTTTGTTTCATGATTGTAGAATGCATAGTTGGAAAATTTTTGAATCATTGGAAGTTTGCACTCATTGCACATGCATTGAAAAGGAAGTGTAATTGTATTTTTATCTTTAAGTGATTCCTTGTATTTGCACGATTTTGAAAGAAAAAATAACATAGAAAAAACATGCAATGTTAGTATGTTTTTTTTTCAAAGATAGAGCATAGGTCTCTTGGATGTTAAAGAGCAATTGTGATGTGCATTTTTATATGTCGTTTTGTTCTTCTTCTTAATTTAACTTTCTTTGTGACTTTTTTGTCAACAATGGAAAATATCTTTTGGTAACAATTGAATCTTTGACTATGGAAAGGATTTTGCGTCTAAATTAAGTAGTCGAATCTATGGATACACCTATTTTCAATGGATTTTATAAAAAATGTAGAATAACATATGTGGAAGCAATTTTCTGATACAGATTTATGTACATTTTCAAAGCCAGTTGCAAAAAATAGTGCAAGATTGCTAACAAATCCGTGTTTTTGATTCAATAATTGGCAACACATTTTGAATTGTGGAATCATCATTGAGATGGTCAATGAACATGGCCTAAGAAGTCTTGAATGGGTGAGTGCCTTTAGGACCATTTCTTGCAATGTTTCTAAATAGATAAATTGTTGCTTCATCGACTGCGAATTGTTGGTGTACTTGCAGGGTTTTTTTTATCCTTCGTTTATTTGAACTTGGGAAATCAACAAAAAATAAGAGGTCATTTGTGTTTTGACAAATAGAAGTAGTTAAAGCTGTAGAAGACGTTGTGAGAAGAAAAGAAATAAAACTTGGAAAAAAATGTCAACTATGGTAGGAGGTGAAACCTACAATTGCATAGTCATTTGTTGTTTCGCCATCCTTGATATAAAAATCAAATTGTTTATTGTTGTACTATCATGCAACAATAATTGTTGCGATAGAGTTAATGACGAAGGACTCATTTGATGTCAATAGTTCAATTATTGTTGTGTCTGGTGGCAATTGGCACATTCTGTAGATTTGTTCAATTGATTCCATAATCGTGTTTGCTAACAACATTATCGAGTACTTTGCGTCATCGCGGTCATAATGACCCTTTTTTTTAGTGCAAACCCAAAGATATGTATGCTTTTCCCATGTAACAAATTGTTAGAAAACTGTTTGATCAAGATTTCATTGGCTCTGTGTTGGTACCCCAACAAGGCCCCTTGAATTTTACACAAATAAAAGGGGCCCCTGTATGAATGTTGTAAACACTTAGCTTATGTTTTGCTTGCTTGGTTTTAGAGGGTAATTCCATGGTCCTTTACTCTCTGGGTTGCTTCTTATTTGGCTTGGTTTTCAAGATGTTTTTCCCCAGATTTGATGATTTGGATCGCTTCTATTGGTTGACCCTTTTGATTGCTTGACAATGATCACATGCTCTTATTTTCATCAATTGAGTACATGCTTTGGTTTAACTGGATTAAATTGGCCTGGCATTTCAACGATGTTACAAAGCTTCAATATTCATTATTTTGATGGGTTGAAATTAATTATCCAAACTCTTATTTTTTTTTAAAGATGGTTGACCTTCACATCAAACGAATATGTAAAAAATACGGATTTTATTTCAAAATATTAAGTTAATCATTTTTAAGTGTAAAAGAGACTTTATCCTTGTATCACTTTATATTACTCAATAACTATTTAATTGCATTATTTCTATTAGTCACTAAAATAACATGTCCATTCTTTGAAATATGTTATTTTAATGATTATGAAATTTTTAAAGAGATATTATAATTAAGATTTATTTTCAAAGTAATAAGAAGTTTTAATCTTATTAAAAGCTCTTATATCAAATACATTAACTCATAAAAATGTAACTTGTAGTATAATAATGAAAGAACTTTATATTATTGGTTTACAAATTACAAAAGGATATTACTATATATAACATCTAGCTGAAATATGTGACTTGAGTATCACATTTGAAATTTACAAAAGGTGCATATATCAAAAAACTGTTATTTTCTTTCTTTTACGCAAAGAGGAAGATTTGAAGTAGCGTGCATATCCAAGAAAGTGAACAATGGTTATAAATATCCTATGATTGAAATATTTCTAAGTTGCGAGGATGATAAAGTATGGCTATCATGAAAAATCTTTGTTAAACTTTTTCATTGGCTTGTGATTTGAAACCATAAATTTTTGTTGAGATATTTATTCCTGCCTCAAGGATTTGCCCCGTAAAGGAGAAGGCCTTTTGATTCTTCGAACTGGTTTCCACGTTTCTAGTTACTATAACAGTGTAAAACATATCTCGACAGGTTGAGAACAAGATAAATTTGGATATGGTCATGGAAGAACGAAAGTCCGTAGCAGTTTTTTTTTTCAGAGGAAAAAATACCAGTCTTTGATATTCATAAGAATAAAAAAGACATCTTATACAAAATACATGCAATAGACTGAACCATACAACGCCCATCAAACAGCAATAATGAGTAAGTCAGATCAATCAGCCCAGTCTAAAGTAATCAGCAAAAAGCCTGATTAATTTGCAGGCTTTCTCATCATTTCTGGACGAACCAGGTCAGAAACTTCGTAAGTATTCTGAGGTGCCCTTCAAACATACAGTCCAGGGGAGCATCAATATAAGCTAGCAGATAGTCATACAAAAAATCAGACAAAGATATTCATAATACCAAACAATACCCATGCTGAAAATTAGCATGTAATGAGCCATCAGAAAACCATGATAAATGAGACCATCAAAATAGAGTAAAGTGACCTTCTCCAATGATCAAATCATCCCAAGATTCCATGAAATAGCCCTTACCCATTTCCAAATTGAGAGCTTTTTTTGATAAACTATCAGCTAGCTGATTGTGCTCCCGGAAAATATGATCGAAGGTCACCGGTGGAACTGTGTGTAGCATAGAAAATATCTCATCGCACCAATGTTTCAAAGAGGGTATCTCAAGTGTAGCAGTTTGTGCTAAGGGAAGTTTTATTTATTTATCTCATCCTCTTACTCATCACAAGTAATCTTTCGTCATTTCATTTCTCCCTTCATCGATTTTAGTGTGCATATTTCCTGGAAGTAAGATTACAAAGGAGCAGTGAAACATGATGTTTATTTATCTAAATTAATTGGCCAAGCAAATAGTTACCACAATGAGAAGATAAAGCACAATGATAAATAGTCTATGATTGATCAATAATAAGGTCATCTTTTTTGCTTATCAGTGTTCCTAATGAAATTAAGCAAATTTTTGAACTTATTTTTAGTTATGTTTGATTTTCTTGTTATTATAATCTTCCAAAATTTATTTTGGAAGATAATGATAGCCTTATAATTCGATCTGTTAACAAAGAATTGATTTACTTTGCATAATTAAAAGCAATTAACGATTTTTATGATTTTAATCTTTTTAAAGCTATTTAGCATGTATCAGTTTCATTGCAAGATTTCTCTTCGACTTAAATTATTACATGTTTATCTTTTAAATGTAAAGTGAATCAATATTAATTTCAATCTAGCTCCCATGGGATAGGATATATATAGAGTAGTTAGAACTAGTTTCCGAATTTAAATCATAACTGTAACTATATGTTTCTAGCAAATATTAAATTTTTTTATGGTTATTGGATTCCTTAGTGCAGCTATTCTAAGAATTTAATTTTAGTTTTATTTCATAAATGGAAAGCTATAGTTTATAGATCTGTGCCATTTAACACCTACTAAATCTGTATGTTTTTTGTTTTTATTGAAATATATATTTTGAATTAAATTTAGTTTCGTTTTATCAAATAGTTTATATATGATTGCGAGACTCTCAATTCTTGAGAGCAAATCTACAAAGGCAACGAGGCCTTTGTTCTCGCGAGAATTAGCCATACCAAACTTATCAGGGGCTGTAGTAAGCGCCTTGTATGGGTTAGTTCTCTTTAGTTGGACTTAGTCTGGAAATCCGACCAACACACTGACAATAATTTCCATTAGGCCGTCTTTGTCAACTAAGTTTGTGTGTAGAATCTAAGAATTGAAAAGAGAGTTTTGGCCTCTGTTCTAGGCAGGTTTGTAGACCACCAAAACATCTCCCTCAAAAACATTGTTACATGTTTTTGTGCAAATTTCTATGATAGTAGCTGGTTGTAATTTTGTTTGCTTCAATCTCGCATTGCAATGGCATAGATATAGAAAATGAGATACTCTATGCACAACTTAGAAGTGAAAGATTTTTTATTATTATCTATATTCAGTATTTCATAAAAAAAATGAAAATGAGGTAGAGTTCAACCTCTTTGTGCTTTCAGCTTTTGGAGTTGATACTGTCAATGAACTAGTTGCCAATGCGGTTGTTTCTGATGTATTTTGCAAAGGGAAAGTGTTTTTTTATTTATTGTTGAATTGTTAGGTGTTGACATTATATCTAGTGTATTTTGCAATGCAAAAACTACAGTGAACGTTGACTCTTTTATTTGCAAGTTTGAATCTACCTATTCAAATATGTAATTGCATGCATTATTAAACAAACATAAGATGTGAAAGCTATCATTTTAAATTGATAAATGACGATGCAAAAAAAGTGTAGCAAAAAGTGAACATCAAAGAGAGCATGAATCAATGCAAATAATTTTTTCCCCTTGTCTTTGCTAGTAATAAAATACAACTGGAAACATAGTTGGTACCAATATAGGAATGGGAAAACTTATTTTGATAAAAGCCTTTTAGATTGTTGACAGTTTCCGTGCTTGAACTAATGAGCCAATTTTATAGAAGGTGTTTTTTTTAAGAAATAAAGTTTTAAAGCAGATTTCATGGCATACATAATTTTAGATGGTGTCTATGCTGGATCAAAAAATAAGAAATTATTGCAATTACAAAGAAAAGGAGAAAGAATTGCACCAAAAAACAAGAGTTTTGAAGAAAAAATGTTGTTGCAATTGTGTAAATCAAATCATTGTAAATGTGAATTGTAGAAATAATTGTTTTTTTTTAAATGAAGCAGTTGCTATTTCAAAGCAATGAACCAGGAGATGGGGGGGAGTGGTGGAACAATTTCTACAATGCTGAATGTTAAATTTCATGGAAACTGGATTGTTCAAATGTGTTCTGTAGGAATTGACAAGAAATTGGAATAATGGTCTGCCTAATAAGCATCTAAGTTAACGAAGGCAAGGTCATCTCCATCTAGGCTTGTCCAAAAGTGGCCGAGAATTGCATCAATGTTTATTGTTTCCTTGGTTGTTTTCAATTTAAGATGTCTGGTTTGCATAAACATTTGAAATTTCCTTGTTGATGTTGTTTCATTTAACATGTCAATGTTAAGATCACCAGCTATCAGAACATGTGCATTGCTTTTGTTATTCGACGAATAGTCCAGAGTGCAAAGCAATGTATCAACAATGTTATGTGGTCTACTATGAATATTCACAGGTCTTAGAACGATGTTATGGAATTTGAGATCCGTGACATTTGTGTCAATGCAATTTTCTGTATAAATTTATGTGTTGACGAGCAAAATGTTTTTTTAATCATTATAAGGATTCCATGCATTGAACATGTGCATATACAATTTTAACTTTCAATAAACATTGTTTTGTTTGGAGGAACATGCATGTGAGTGTCTTGAAAGAAGAGCATATTTGCTTGCATTAGCTCATTGTCATTTGTGACACCATCAATATGCAGAAGTAGGTTGCATGTGTTTAATAAATAGATAAGCTAGTGTCTAGTAGTTGGACTTGAGTTTAATCCAAAGTTAAATTGCTAAATTGCATGTTTTTGCAACATGTCTATTTCATTTACAACTTTTGTACAAATTGTTAATCTTTTTCATTTAGCTTGTTTAAAAGGTAAAGGTAGTCCATATTGCTGGGGACATTTACCACCATACACACTCTTTTTGGTCAAATTGGCCTAGTTAAACCACTATCCTAAGTATAATTGACATTAATTGACATCAGTGGAGCATTAATTGACATCATCTAGTCACACCCACGCCTACCTTCAGTCAAGGAGGCTAACTTAGCCTTCTCCTACATTCGGGGGGGCTAACTAGAGCACTCCGGGGGTGATCTGAGTGATATTAATGCACCTAATTACTAACTGGTGGTTACAATCAATTAAACCAGTCAGTTAAGGTGCCTCCTCTCATTAAATATATTATTTAATGAACTTGAGTCAACAGGGGCACCTCCACCAACTTCTGATGTGCAATTCAACTTCAGTAAACCTCATCGAGGTTCTTTGGAGTCAATGTAGCGCTACCTCTTGATGGTTGGTGAGCTGTGACATGTGTTTGATCTCTTTTAGTAGAGACTCAATCATTTATTGCACTCCGACTTTAGTTAGGGTTAGTTGAGTCAATTAGGGTTTTGGTCAATGGTTAATTGAGTGTGAACCATGGCTTATAGTCAGTTAATCTAGACTCACTCATTCAATTCGAATGACCTCCTAAGGAATTTGAATTGTCTCTTCATTCATGCTTGTAGCATGTCATTGTAATTGTAATAATTCATTCTTTATGTGATTATTGAGAGGCTACTATTCCTGTAGACCGATTACACCATTTCATGAGTTATTTGTTGATTATTCTTTGATGAGATTGATGCTTTGTTACTAGATCAATAGACAAGATTATTATGGTATCAGAGCTTACGGCGGGACGAATCTCTATCTCTCAAAAACAAGCTTTTTGACAGATTTCTGCATGAAATTTGAGCAATAGCTCAAAAATCCAGCACTGCACCAGAAGCCAAGGCTTACCACTTAATAACCCAAGTAAAGAACTTGTTGATCAAGCTTGCTTGATTGACTATGTTGGGTGTGATGAAATCCTAAAATGTGCAGGCTGTCCGACCTTACATTGCCCTTTCTATTTTGATTTTCAGGTTTCTACAAGTGAAGCATTCGCTCTAGCACATCCAGATGGCCTCCTCAGTATATCTCTTGACTCCATACAATTTCCACTCATGGAAAAGTGATATGGAGATTCAACTATGCTCCAGAGGACTTTTTAGAGTCACCATGGACACTGAATTTGAGCTTGGATCTTCCATAGAAAAGTCAAAATTCTTGAACAAGAAGGATGAAGCCTTCAGTTTCTTGTGCCTCTCTATTTCCTGAGACCTTCTCTTCCATCCTATGGATTTGAAGAGTCCAAAAGAAATATGGGACAAATTGGAGACTCTATACGGAAAGCATGATGACTTGAGGGTTTACCAGCTCGAAAATGAACTCATGTCTCTCCAACCATCCAACTTTGAGACTCTGAATGATTTCTTCACAAAGTTCAAGCATACTGTTTTACTCTTAAAGCAATGCAAAGTGGAGAAGGAGGATGATCAGCTCATCCTCGCCATACTCTCCAAACTTGGGCTGATTATTCAGTTTTTGTTTCTACATTTCATGCGGGGAAGCTCACAACCCCTGGATGGAAGGTGCCTACACTCAATGCCTTCATTGAGTCCTTAACAAGTGAACATGACAAGCTTGTCCAGATGGGGATCATCCGATCTTCCCGTGATCAAGCCCTCCATGACTTGGGGCCCAAATATCTGAAGGGTAAAGGAAAGCAGCAACAGAATAAAAAAACTAAATTTGATGCTCCTAAACCTAGAGTTGAAAATCAGCAGCATGATGAGTCTTCCGGCTCAGGGAAGAACAAAGGAAAAGGGCACAATGGAAAGGAAAAAGTCAAGTGTTCTTATTGTGGGAAGGGATTCCACCCTGAACACGCCTACATGAAGAAGAAGCTTGATGAAGCAACCTCTCTTCTTGAGAGGAATCACATCAATCTTCCGGAAAGCTTTCGGAGGAGAGATCAGCATGAAAAAAGTCATGCCCTCATGGAAAGCACTTTGAAGTCCAAAGCACTCTTGATTGATTCAGGAGCTTTGAACCACATGATGGCTGAAAAAGACTCCTTTTCATCCTTGGAGAATGGCAAATCCATCCCCATCCTCATCGGGGTTCTTTGGAGTCAATGTAGCGCTACCTCTTGATGGTTGGTGAGCTGTGACATGTGTTTGATCTCTTTTAGTAGAGACTCAATCATTTATTGCACTCCAACTTTAGTTAGGGTTAGTTGAGTCAATTAGGGTTTTGGTTAGTGGTTAATTGAGTGTGAACCATGGCTTATAGTCAGTTAAGCTAGACTCACTCATTCAATTCGAATGACCTCCTAAGGAATTCAAATTGTCTCTTCATTCATGCTTGTAGCATGTCATTGTAATTGTAATCATTCATTCTTTATGTGATTATTGAGCGGCTACTATTTCTGTAGACCGATTACACCATTTCATGAGTTATTTGTTGATTATTCTTTGATGAGATTGATGTTTTGTTCCTAGATCAATAGACAAGATTAATACATAGTTTTGACATGAGAAAGTGCGGTGTAAACAAGCCCATGTTTCCTAGTTGCTTTTGGATCAAATGCCAATTTTTCACAATCCTCGTGCCTAGTGTATTATCTGTGCACACGCTAGTTGAATTGGAAATTGCGACCATATAATGCTTTTTCTGTTATTGAGCGATATTTTGTTGCGATTCTTTTGATTGGTGTCCAATTGTGCATGATATAAAGTGTATATAGATGTTGCATGGTAGCATGTGACAATGCACCTATTTTTGGATCTACAAATTCAATCCAAACAATATCAAGAAATATTTGCATATAGTCTTTGAATATGCCTTCTACATCATTTACCAAGCCACCGTCAATGGAGAAATTTCCTCCAACTAGTTCAACAAGCATGTTTTTCTTCATTGCTATTGCAGCAGGAAGATGCAATGTCTTTTGTATTGTTAGTTTCTTTTCAATTGAATCAATTTTGTTATAATGAGCTAGAATTGTAAATGCCTATGTCTGGCTAAGAGCCAACATTTTTGAATTGTGATGTTGGACATCTTTGTTACAATAATAAAGATGTGAAAATGTTGGATCTATTGGTGGTTGTCTATAGTAGTTTTGGTTTTAGTCATCAATATCATTTGTTGTTTGGGTGCATGTTCTAAATATATTCAAGATTGATATGAATGTTTTCTTTGTTTGTCTTACTATTGTTTTTAGCTCATAACATTTTATATTGTTAGGCCAAAATACATAAGGGAATGTTTGTTGTTGGAATTGTGGTTGATAAAAAATCTAATTGTCATGAACATGTTGCACCTATCAAAGATCGCCACATAATATTACATCAATATTTCTAAACGCTTTTTTTGGTGTATGCACAATTTCACATAGTCTCCTGTCTATGTTAAACAACATGCGAGAGCCTATCAAAGATATTTAATCAATCAACAACACACACAATTGCCCATAATCTTTTGTCAAAAGATGTAGTGTGTTTGAGCTTAACGATATCAATTTTACTGACCCTAATGGAAATTTTAAAGAAAAATTCAATGTAATATCATTTTCATTGTATGTTGTTTTTCTAGTAAGCGCAACAATGTTACCTTTCTTTTTCAATGGATCATTATCAATTTCTTTGTCATAGAAATGTAGCAAACTGTCATATATTATCTTGGTGGTACGATATTTTTGTTGTTCCCGTTTCTCCTGTAAAAAATAAGTGAATTGGAGTGGTTGGATTTCTTTTTCCTTTCAATAATTTGTTTGACTATCAATTGTTATTCATCATTTAGATCCCTCCTAACTAGTTGATATTCATCTATATCTAGAATAATTGGTTTCTTTATCACTATGCATTTGAAGTCAAGTAATTTTATGCCAAATGATATTTTGCGAAGCATATCATATTGGATGTCTTTTTTCTCAAATGAAGGTGCATAAAGTGGTTTTTCATTTGAAGTGGCAAATTTAGCTGTATTTCCAAGGTTTATCTCAATAGTTTCAGCTACAGTGTCGATGTCTCCCCAATTTGCTAATTTTTTTCAATGAACATTGGTTTAAATTTTGTTATTATTTCACTATAATTGATATATGCTTCATACCATGTTTCTAAATTTCCTTTTAACAAGTTGTGATTACCTCTGTGAGGCACAAATATCATTATATTCTCCGTGGAAAAGTTTTCAGAATCCTTTTCTTTGTTGTAGCGAATGTATCATATGATGCATGACCTATTTATCTTTCTTGTGTTGGCATGAATACAAGAGTAGCAAGATGTGTACTCTGTCAAAGAGATATTGTCAAGTTCAACATGACGTGTGATGTATTTGTACATGAAATTTGTGCAAATAATGTCATCGAAATCATCAGGGTCTTTTTGTAGAAGCAATGGCCTTTTTAAGACAGTCGTCTGGTGCAGTGTTGATGAATAATTTTTTTCTTGAAGAGGAATGCAAGGGAAATGAAAGCACAATATGAACTGCTTTCCTACTAGACATTTGTTGCATGTTCAAGAGTGTGTTTCCAAGCTTGCGCATTGTTTCAATTTTGTTCTTGTTTCAAGAAACACATTCTTCCTTGATCTTCTTAAATGAATTTTCCATAGGTTTGTTGAATTTGGTTATGTTGGAGCTTACATATGTTGCTATAGCATAAGAATCCAAAGTATATTGTGCAACGACGTTTGCTTGCCATAAATATAGCATGTTTTTTACAAATGCATTGATCCAAATGTCCACAACATTTCTTTTTAGTATCAAAGTAGGACAAGTCACCAAAGAATGCAAAAGAAGATTATATTCATCTCTAGTCACTTGTAATTCTTTAAGAAGCAATGCAAATGACACTCTCTTAGAATACCCTTTAGATTCAAATACAACCCATATTTGTTTCTCTTTTTCAACTAGAATATTGGGATTGTCTTCAAGTGGTTCTAAGATCATTGTAGTGTTAATAGGAGGCATAGGAGAATTGAATATGCACTTAGAATGTTGATGTTTTTTTCACATGTGGCAACGTGTTTGAAATTTGAGTCTGTTGATATATAGAAATCAACAAATAAAGTTATTTCATCGCTATTGTTTTTCCCATAAATTGGTGCATTTTGAACCCAAAGAAGTCCATGTTCATGCTCATTTCCTCTTTGTTGAAATTTAGTAGTGAAGAATAAGTACCGTACTTTCCAAAATAAGCTATATTTTTTAAGACCATGGATTTTAATGTTGTTATTCTATGCCTATAATAACTACTCCAAAGAATTGGATGTATTCGTATCAATGTGTCAATTGTATCTCTATACAAGTTTTTGATAAGATATACAAGTATTTTCTCTCAAGTTATTGCAATGCATTGCATAAAGGTTTCCAAAGGTGTTCAACATATGTAAAAGTAATGAAAAAAGTGGGAGGGCCTAATTGTCGAATAATTGCAAATAGGTTTTTCTTAATGTTTTTGAAATAATCAGGTGATGTTCTTATTGCTTTCAATGTGCAATATCCAATTAGAGTTTTGATAAGTTTTTTAAGATTCATCTATGACTATACGTCTTTTGTCAATAATTTGTAAATAAGGGAAATGTTCATAAATTTTTTTGGCATGATTGCATTTGTAGAAAAGCATGGAAATTCAATTATTCGGAATACATACCTTGGAAAATAGCCGATGGTCAATAATTTTCAGAAGGTGCTATTTCTATGATTTTGCTAGTCAAATCATCTATTAAGTCAATTTATGCATACCCATAGACTTATGTTTCAGACATTGGCTCTGAATCTAATTCATGTTCAACTTCATCTATCGGTTACAGTTTTAAATAATTTTTAGGAGAATTTGCTTCTTGTTTCAATGTACCAGTCTTTGACTCTTGTTGTGCTAGTTTGTGAAATAGTTCTTCCCAATTGTTGTTAATGATTACATGCTCTTCTATGTAAAGTGTTTCTTTGCACAACTCAAATAACGCATACACAACAATTTTTGGTCGAACATTGCCATATAAGAATGAATTATTGTATTTCAATTTTCGTTTCAACATAATTGCAACTGTCATAGCATCATCTAAACTCCTAGGCAATCTTGTTTGAATTTTATCCAAATTTGTAGGCACATTTATAACTGTTCTAGTTAGCCTTAGTTGGGCTTACTTATAACCAAGCTGTCGTAATTGTGAAAAAGCTATTCTTGGTGAAACCAATCATTCTTCCAAAGGTTTTAAAATAGACATAAATGGCAATAAATCATTGCGTCGAATCTTGGTTGGCATTGCAAACGCTGGTAGTTCTGCATTGGCAATTTCGTTTTTGAAAGATTTGTAAATTTGATCATGCAATGCAAGTGATAGTGTCTCATCTATATTTATCAAAAACTTTAAATAAGACAAAATTGCATTGTTGATAATGTGAATATCTTTCTTGAAATGTAGTCTCCTTCAAACCCAATATGCATGGATAGGAGTATCTTGAATAAGTTTTAAGTAGGCATTGATTGTTTTCTTTTCTTTTTCAATTTTATTTTGTTTCCCATATTGATGCAATGCTTCTTTATGCATTTTCTACTTCAATGAGTGGAATATTCTACATTTGCTAATGAGAACATTGCATTGCGTTTTTTTTGGAATTCAAATATTCTTTGTCATTGGAAGGGATGTCGATGAACATGTCCATTGTCCTTTGTTTTTTCCATGATTTGCAAGGTTCTAGGATTTGTTTCTTCGCTATTCCATTACAACGATTATTGCATATGTATTTCGCAATGCAATTGTCGATTGACATTTGTTGAATATGTTCATTGGAGTTGCTTATTGCACATGCAAATGCAACATCGGTCAAAGGACTTACTGTCACTATCAAATTCATTTCAAGAAGTACTTCCAACAGCGGTTGAAAATGAGAACGGAGTGCATTTATTTCATCTTGCATCATGTATATAACTTTAGCAAAGGTATTTGTTGTATAAAATTGATTGTCAGTATTTTGTAGCTTGGTGTTCCATAGGGATATGCTAATATCTAGTAATTCGCATGACCATTTAATGATAAACTGATCTCCTTCGAAAATGATTTACAATTGCCCCTCGTAATTCTATTGATTTATATCGGAAATGGAATAACACTGTAAATGCATCGACACGATAATTCCCTATTTCATAGTATAAATTTCATAACCGAACCAAAGCGCTTCCAACTAAAGCAACATCAATTTCTTCCTAGGGAGTGCAATTGATTGCAAAACCATATGCTCTCACTACAAGGAAAATATCCTATAGAGGAGTTCATCGTGAAGTCTTTTAGTGTTATAAGTTTGGAAAAAAAAGTAAAAAAACTTCCGCTAGAACCTTTGCCAATGGTAGCAGATGTTTTAACGAATATATTTTATAACTAAAAAATCTTGATGGCTGAATGTTTTAGCAAATGTTTTTTTATTGGTGTGCTTAGTTCAACATCAACACGCTGATGCGTTGCATAACACGACACACTGGTGCTATACAATGTAAAGTATATGCAATGGTGCATTCAAATAAAATGAGCACCGAAAATAGCATAATTTCAATGCCGCACCGGTGCTTGCGTATATATTATACACATAGGTTCTTGCGTACATAACAAATGCACCGATGTGATATATACACACCATACGAATTCTAATTTTATTTTATCTTTTCAAGTGGGGTCAATTTATATGAGTGCACTGGTGCATTCAATTGTGTAATGCACCGATGCATCCAATTGTGTAATGCACTGATGCATTTAAACAACTTGAACGCACCAGGGCTCTTAAACACATATAAAGCATTGATTCATATAATTTTTCGTTGTTATCGAGGTGTATAAACCATTGACATGCACCAATGTGAAAAACAAATGAAAACGCATTGGTAAGCCATCTAGCACGTGTGAATCTTTATTTTAAAATTTAGACATGTGTTTAATTTACATAAATGCACTGGTGTAGGGTGTTCGCATAGACGCACTGGTGCGTCATCGATTACTAAAAGCATTGCATACGATTCTTTGAACAATGGTTATTGACATTGCAACCAAATATATCAATTTTAATGATTGCGTTTGTGACTTTTATTATTGTTCGGGTAAACGCACGAGAGCGACATTAATTATCAAAAGCACTGCATATGATTCTTTGAACAATGGCTACTAACATTGTAGTCAAATATATATATTATATTTTTATTTTTTTTAATTCCATTATTTATTTCAAATTGAAATATTTTTTTATTGTACTATTCATTTCAATTTTAATTATTGGGTTTGTTTGGATTAATTTTTTATATCATAGATGCAAGAAACTATTGCAATATTTAATCATCCATACATTTAATTACCAATGTATAGTTTCACATGTAACATTTGACAATGACATTGAAGAAAGCAACTGAATAAAAAAGTTTATTTTACTATATATCAATAACAGTGCCTTTGTCATACAAAATAGGACAACACAGAGATAACAATAATCAAAATGTCAACACGCATGTAATTTTTATACTTATAGGTGACCCATTCTTTTTCAATTCAGACACTATGTTTAGTACATTATCATACAAAATGTCTGATTTTCAGAGACAATTATTTCAAAATATACAACAAGCTACAACAACTTGCATTAACATCAAAATTATATATGGATCATCATTCTTTGTTGGAATTGTTATCGGTGGTCGAGCCACTTGCATCATTTGGGTTATTTGGATGAGTGCTTTGTTTCGTGGCTCAATTGTTTTCCTCTTCTTTAGATAGCATATACAAACATAAAAATAAAGTGCACTTAATGTATCTACATTGCTGGGAATAATGAAAAATAAAATAGATGGTATACATGAATGTAAATTGAAAGGGGACGTACCTACATAGTAATAATTGAGTAATGAATGATACACATTCTTTTAAAACCATATGTCATGCCTTCCATCAGGAAGGCTTTTGTTGGATCTAATCCATACTTTGTTTCCTGTAAGTTTTATGGCTCATCACAAATCATAGATTTAATATAAATAATTTTTGTATAAAATGAGAGAAGTAAAACAATATAGATACTTACAAAATCCACAATTAATTTTTGATACGCCAACATATACTAATAACCCTTTCTTAATCCAATGTCAATCAATTCTTCCGATGGTTTCTCTTTGTATTGTAACACCCATTTGAATACATCCAAGGATTGGTAGTGAAAACGAAAAAAAATTATATACAAATCACAACCACTATGAAATCTTAATTTCTTATAAGGAAATCACAAATATTCACAAACTTTGCTATCAACCCCTTTTTTCCTTGTCGTCTTGTCTTGTGTACTGATTGGGTTCCATTTTCTTTTCTTTTCTTTGTTAACAAAAAAATTGAAAATGAATATTTAACATTGAATTAATTAATGAGTTGTACATAATCCTAAGAACAAATGATTTCATACATTTGAAGCACATTGTTATCGAGATGGCTCCTCCTACGATGCAATTATGTCTATTTCCTTGACCATCTCCTTGTACACGTTTTTGGACACCCTTATTGGCACATTTCCCATATCACCTCATTCATCCTTTGGGATTTTCATAATCTTCCTGGAAATGTAAAATGACATTAAACAATTTTTTGTTGATATGAAAGACAAATAAAATAGTAGAATCGAAATTATTGAAGGAATGACTCTTTGTAGTAGTTATACATACATATTCTACATACATATGTTTAGGAATATTACTTTTTCAATTATTATTTTTTGTTGTATGTTTTTTCTATTTCAAGTTCGATAGGTCTCATTGACAATTGCTCTGGGAAGGCCTCTTGTAGTTTACATATGACCTGATTTTTAGAATCATTTGATTGGTTTCTATATTGTAAGAGAAAAGTACATATGATTTCTATTTCCACCATATCCCTCATAGTATTATAAAATTATTTTCCCCTTCTGTTAAATTCCAAGACCACTCCAGATGAGCTAAGGACCAATTGATCATCATTTGCATCTTTTATGATTTTTTTCTTATGATGACATTGATTTCTGTTGCTGTCAGTCCCTACATAACATTCAATATCTGTGAATTAGATTATTTGAAACATATTACATAATAATATTATGTACATTATTACTCAAATTTGAAGAAATAATTCATATTGATTCTTTTTATTGACCCGATTCATCACTTTGCAACTTTTCCATCAACGTTTTACACTCTTCTGGACATAGATTGGTAATAATCTTATCAAGCTTCCTCATTTTTTGGCTATGCATGTCACACATTAACCAATACATATTAGCGAAATTTATAAATAATTCAAATAAATTAATTTAAATACATAAATTAATCAATTTACCACTTTCCTTCTTTGTAATTCTCGACGTGCTTCTATCATGTTGACTAAAGTTGTTGTTAATTGAACTCATACCATGCAATTTTATCAATAAACAACCTGGACCAATTAATACAAAAGCTATCAACATATTATACAAATAAATTACAGACCTTCAAAATAGAAAACAAGTCCTACATCAATGCATTTTATCAAATAAAACACATCGGTGCGTTTATACACATAGACACACCAATGCATTATACCAACACAAGTGCATTGTTTACGGTTGAAAAGTATTTTTCACTTTATGGAAATAAGAAACAGTGCGTTCCGACCATTATCGATGCTATATTTGTATAAACACATCGATAACAAACAACTGAGAAATGAATAAATGAGAAAACCTTATGTGCCGCATGTCATTAGCAGTGCACTGTATCAAAATGATTTTGATGCATTAGTTTTTTTAGAAAAGTTAAAAAACAAAAATAAAAGCAAAAAAAACTTTAGAGGGTCGACATGGTTATAGATTCGATCCAAAAAATGGTCCCATATTTCCCTACGATTCTATATATATTCACAAGTTCAACAAATCTAAAATCCCTAAAAGGTGAAATCATAATTGTGTATAATAGTAGTGCGATTTAAACCCTAATGTAAAATTTTGCAGCAACATAAAACAAGAAGCAGTGATAAAATAAGAGTTGCAACAAGGAAGGTAAGTATGGAGTTTTTTCTCTAAATGTAGTTAAATTCTAAAAAATATAATAACATCAACAATAATATATACATACTTGAAATTTTTACTATGTAGGGTTTTGTTTCATTTGCCATACTTGACAAATTTTGATCCTCAAAATAATCCAGTTACTCCAAATACCTTCTACGTAAGTCTCTGTTCCAAATACCTCCCCTAAAATTTTCAATAAAAGAATGAATTGATGTTTAGGTTTTTTTCTTTTAAACACAATTTAGAATTAGTTTTTTAACTTAAAATTGCCACTATTTTTTCAGTTTAGGGAAAAAAATAGTTTGTGTGATTTTTTTTAATTTGAATTTTTGGCAGTTTCATGCACCCATGTCCATGCCACAATTGTGCATTAATATATAAAACACACCGGCATTCCACAACTTAAAAAAATATCATTCCTCGGTGCACGCATACTTATGACGCACCGATGCACTTACATTTACAAAATGCACCAGAATGAAAACTAGTGTAAAAATGCATGTACAAATATCCTCTACCAAATGTAATGGATATTTGCTACCACGGGGGATTTTGTAGGGGTTCTTTCACAACGTGTTTATCATTTTTGAGCATCGACCTACGACAACTTTAAAAAAAAATCCAATGCATCATTGTACGTATACATATCATGCCTCGGTACGCTTGTGTTTATAAACCACATTGTAATCAATACTTGTGTATAATGCATGTGGCCCCATTAGCCCAAGTGGAATCAATGGTACATGTGGCCACATTATCCCAAGTGGACTCAATGGTACTAGTGGACCCAATAATAATTAAATGAATCCTAAGTTATGCAAATATAATCTAAGAGACTAGTTTGGACAAGGGAGGATTATAAATCCTAATAGTAGAAAACCTCCCCTCATAGGTCACTTAATGCTGAATAACCCTTAAAATATCACACCACTCTTCTTTCAGGAATATCCTTTGGATCCCCTTGCTCCAATTGGTTTTTTTACGTTGAGGAAGTAGGAATTGATTATAATATGCGTTCGCTGGTTGTGTTTTAAACCACTTCTCACCCTCTGGAATTACACCGATTGTAGCTGAATCGACTCCTTGGTAACTTGAAACTAAAAGCCGTTGAAATCCATGGATGAACCTTTAAAGTTCAGAGAAAAATGCTTTGTGACTTGAACTTTGAGGTCATGTATCCTCTCACACATGGAAAATCAACCTGCTTCTTTCAACTTCTGAACACAATGTGCAATCTCTTTATCCCATTCCATATTTTCTAGTTTGAATATAAAATTTTTTCCACTCGGACCGCTTGAACTTTTCATATTTGCAGGAACGTACTGAGGAAAGTGGATAATCTGGTGTAAATATAAGCCACCTTCAACAAGTATTCTACTTTTGATAAGAATTTTGCACCCAAAATACAATACATGCATGTTGGGAGGAACCACGATCTCATAACCAACCAAGAGTGAGTGTATAACTGGGATATGATGAATCAAAATGAAATGAGATATGAATCCATAATGAAACATTAAAACTAATTAAAACGCATTTTTTAAAATAATCAAACTATTTCCAATGCTTTTCAAAGCCATCATTACTTGAAATGCATTTTAATTTATTCTGTCATATCATTCTTTTTTACGACAACGTGCATGTGAAGAGAAATGATGTTTCATGCTGCCAGAATGTGAAAAACATTGAATTGTCCTTTCAAGCATTTGAAACTCATTCCTTGGGATTATTTTAAGCCTGCATGAAAATAGTTCAACTAGACATATCTAGAGTTAAAGTCTTAGGGGAACTAAAAAATGTTCTTTTAACATTGTCTGTAGACCCTAGAATACACCAGACATTTGATATCGTAGTTGCTGATGTCCCTCAGACTTATGGTATGTGACTGAGCAGGGATTGGTCATAGAAGCTGAAGGGATATGATGGAGGATCATCCAGCTCAGATTTCATTGATTGATGAGTCAACATTCCATGTAATCACTTCTATAAGGATAGGGTTCAATGTTAGATAGATAGGATTAATTTTATTTTGTAATAAGTGGCAGCTTTCCATTGTTCACCTTGAACCTTGCGAGGAATTCTTCAAGGATAGATCTTTGCTGATAGGATTTACTTTTATTAGGTGTTCAGATCCAACCTATTTCAAATCTAATAGGTTTACAGTGTGTTATAAAGAGGATTGAATGTAAAAGATAAAATATGAGTGTATGATAGGATCGAGTGTGTGGAGTACAGAGAGCATAGAGCAGAGAGGGTGTGTTTTATGACTGGTTTATTGAATGAAGAACAAAGTTTTCATACTCTGCATATGTTTGCTTAATTCAAGTCTTCTTGTCAATATCCAGGAACATGATTTTAATTCTCTATGCGTATGAATCTGATAGTCTATGTAATGAAAGAAGTCTATATAGTATTGCAGGAGGAAATTGATCGTTGCACTGATCAATCTACTTGTAGAATATCACATAGAGGTTAAAGGACATGCATCTTGAATAGATCCACAATCGAGATTTAATTCCGCAATTGGAAGTTATACCCAAGATACTCCTAAACTAATCGATTAGAGATTTCTGATTATGAAGTCTAGAAGTCAGAAAGCGACAGAACAAGGAAAAATATAAAGAGAAAGTTAGATTTCCGATATCCGAAGTCCGGAAGTCAGAAGGTGGAAAGCGATAGAACAGGAAAAAGATAAGGATGAAAGTAGATTTACGATTCCCGAAGTTCGGAAGTCGAAAAAGTGAAGTCTAGAAATCAAAAAAGTGAAAAAGTGTGGAAACCTAGTTTCAAAAGTTGATAAGCCGAATTCTGCAACTCGCTAAATTGCGGAAGGAGTTGTTTGGTCCTCTAGAGTTTGGAAATCAGAAAAGTTGAAATTTGCAGAAGTACGATTTTGAAAAGTCAGGTACCCAAAACCCAAATTCCACTATTTTACGAAAAGGCAAAAAAATTTCAGACCAAGTTTGCGTAAATGGTTTTTGGAGACTGATTGGAGGAAACCAGTCTGCAGAAAGGAGGTTAGATAGTTCTCCAAGCTGTTTAACATAAAATTAAGTCATGATAGTTTTTAGTAATCTCAGTTTTGAGGTCTGTACATGATCAGTGCCATCATGATACTTTTCTATGGATTGGTCTTACTTGTGGATGCCTTACAGTGGAAGGCCAAACCAGATCAAGATAAATAAAGGGCCTTTCATGGAACAAACAGTCACTGATATGAATGATCCAAGTGAACCTGCAGTATTTATTAATATAACCGTTGAACACTACACCTTCAACTCATTCCATTATGATAAATTCCAATCAAGGGGTCCAAGTCCAATCAAAGGGTCTAAGTGGTGATTGTTTAATTTTTGGCTTTACCCTTTAGGTTTAATATTTGAGTGAAAATACCATAGTTGAATGCATTCTGATATTTTTTGCATTTCTATACTTTTTGGACAACTGGCAAGCCTATCTTCCTTGCACCTGTATTTAGGAGGCGATAACAAATGGTTGTTTCATGAGGTGGATTTTGTAAATATAATGAAAAACCTTCAAATGTGTTTCCTTTCTCAACCAAAAATATTGTGGAGGATAACAAGGAAGAAGCTATAGGTGCAAATGACACTACTACTATTGTGGCCAAGATCTTGCAATGAATTTTATAAGGATGGGAATACTACCTAGTGTACTCTATATTTTGGAGTAAATATTCTTTGGTTTACATCTCTTGTTAATGGGTTTTTATTTAATTTAATTGAAACCATTTAAATTGGATGTGATGTAGTGTTTAGAATTTCAATTCACACATATTGTGAGATCATTATGAAGCAAAGAATGATGGGACAATCTAGAGAACTAGATAATAATATATTCAAATAAACATTATAGGCATGATTGTATAATGTGCTACTATGATGCTGAATTTGATTTCATCCTTGTCAAAATGAAAACAAGAAAACAGTTTTGAAAGATGGTGTGTAATCCAAACCTATGTTCTTAAGATTTAATAATATTTTTTTTGATATATCTCATTTTTGGATTTAGATTTAAATTTGATATAAATCAATTCAACTTCAACAATAAACATTTTTTTAAAATTAGTATGTTATCCGATGCTTATGTTTTTAAAATTTAATATCTTATTTTGAGATATCCTTAATTTAACATAAATCAATTAAAACCGAAGATATGACAATTTGTTCACACCAGTTACACATTTTTTTGTTAATTTCCAATGATGTTTATTTACATAGTTAAGGTGTAAAGATAATATTAAACACCATGTTTGTTATCTGTTGACGGTTTTTTCTCACCATCAGTGCTCTCTGAAGCTCATCTTTGAGCATTATGTCATTATTTAATTGTTTCGTGTAATTTAAATTAAAACTAACTTATAAATTAATGATTCATTTAAATTTGAACCATATTAACCCGTTTAATTTTGACTTTGTGTGGTTGTATTTGTTTTTCACATCAACCCTTTTAACTTCCTCATCTTGATGGTATTCTTGAAACAATGGTTGAAACTATGCTAATATGCTTTTACTGTCCAATAATTCAGAAATCATCTAAAATTTTCATTGGAGGATGTGGTTAGATTGTTGCATTCCATTGTATGCATAACTTAAAAAATTAATTTGAATAATCTGTAAAGAATGAGTAGTTTTTTACCTCATTGAAACATTATTTTCTATTTTGAAGTAAAATGAAATTAAACAGTCATACATTAATTTTCTTATTACTAATGGTTTCTTTCCTACATCTTTAAAGGATTTTAGCTCAATGGAAGAGAACCTTGTGTAAGGAGGAGGTTAGTGTTTAGATCCAATTGTACCTTGATATTGTAATTTATTTTTAAGAAAATAATATTTATGTTGATTTAGGTCAATATTGAAAATTTGTATTTATACATTGTTTTATATAATCTCTATGTAGAAAAAAAATTGATATGGTCTCTCTACAAACAAAAGCGAGAAATATTTTATTGTCTTAATTTAAAACACTTTCTTAAAGACAACATTTGAGATAATACACAAGTTTTACGTTTGTCTCAACTTGAGGCAATATGGTCATTATATAGACAATATGGTCTATAATTGGTGTATTTTTTATTGTCTCTACAGAGACAATAGTTTAAGAAAATAATTTAAGACACTCGCTTAAAGACAATATTTAAGACAATACACAATTTTTTTTTTGTATCTAGTTGAGACAATTTACATAAATATTATCTCAAAACCCCCCTTATGTAGTAGTGTGACAATTTTTAGTACTAGAAAATCATTCTATAAACCAAGATAGCTATGAATTTCCTCATTCTTTGCTCATACTGGTTTTTCCATCAGTTAACAAAACGTAAATATTTCATCATTTATGCAAAATTTCACCCTAGTTAAGCTAAATTTCATCATTTTTACAACAAATTGTTCTCTAAATCAACCATGGAAGGATTAAACTTGTTTTTTTTACATAATATTTTCTCTGGTGCATTTTATCAAATAATTCTTATGCAATCAGTAAGTGTCCCTGTAGAATTCAAATTCGACACATACAATCCTAGTGCTATAATATGGGATTTAATCCAAATATGTCATGTACTAAGTGACCTCATCATTCCTTTGGGACCATGAAGTACTCAAATTAATGTCTTAAATAATCTCTAATACTTAATTTTTTTTCCATTAATTTAATAATTATCGACGTAACAACATAGGCGTAACAACATAATTAAATATATATGAATGGATTCCCAAATTAATATATTTAAAACTAAATATACAACACATTACTATGTAATGAATGCAGCCATAAATTACCACTAAAAGCATGCAATTAATAATTTATAACAATGAATTATACATTATGAATAACAAAAATTAATACATGGAATTTCTTACATAGATATAAACTTATCTATAAATATCCACCAATTATATGTAGACCAAGAATCTTCCTCAAAATCGTAGGCACTCCATTTTACCAGTTCTCTCTATAACTGAGGCCACACTCGAGTTAGGGGATATTCCTCCACATGATGGTGTTGAATTTTCCTTCTACAACTATCCCAATCAAATAGAACTCTTCCCCTATGATATTGCATAACCAAAGGAGTGGGGTCGAGACAACATTGGGTGTTATGCCATTGCTTTCATTACATCATAGAAACATATAGATGTTGCTTTTAATGTGAATTGCACATCCTACTACAAGGTAGTTTCTATTTTTCAATTGTCAAAGGAGACTTAATTCCAGGTTTCATGACAAGGTTGTTTTCTTCCTAATCATGACATTGGACATGTAAAATGTCTATATTTGATAACTTCCAAAATGATACAACGGGCGATCTACTGGCATACGTCTCTGAGCTTAGTGACAGAACATTTACTCAACAACATTTAAATCTATTTATTGGAGGATGTACTAAGTATGTTTTTCTTAAAGATAGGAACAGGTTGTAAACATACCACATACAAAGAAAATAATGCGGGCCGTAAACACGAGGGGAAGATCCCTCTGAGGTTCATTAATCTCCCTTAATAATCTGTGAAGTAGAAGTGGTGTGTCCCAAAGCTTCTGTTCGAACAAAAATAGTAAAATACTTAGGATTTTCTAATAAATTTAAATAATTATAATAATAAATTTCTGAAATAAAAGGAAATTGTCAAAGATACCTTCATATGCCTTCAAATTTAGATAATCAAGAGAGAGTAGTGATACTTTGCTGAGAAAATCAAAGATACCAAAGATACCAGGATAAAATATTTCATTTATTTTAAAAAAGAAATAGATACAATAAAGTATTTCCTTGAGCACATCAATAAGACACATAGAAAATATTGAAGATCAAGCAAATTGCGCATTGTTTACATCTTGGAGTCATAGTTCTTCTATTGGCACACAATTTTCTTCTCGTGCAAGGGATTTTCCAAGATCATTTGAGTTTGACCCGATTCTTGGCAGTACACAAGGAAATATTAAAGAGTTGGTTCAATATGGTGTTTGGGTGTTATCCATTTTTTGACTAAGTCTCCCAACATATATCTTCCCAACCAATTTTATTCTGTAAATTTAAATTTCACCATGCTGAGAGCTTGTGAAAAATCCTCAAAAGAGTCATCAACCAGTCTCCCTGATCTCTATTTCGGGTGTAACCATTCTACTTACTGTACGACGATCCTACACCACCAAATTTAGAAACCATTATTGATACCACCTTGATAACACCAATCCTTCTCATATCGGTTCTACAAGAAAAGTTTTTTTCATATCGGTGGTGCAAGGGACAAATTGATCACTCACTAAGAAGTGAAAACCTGTTACTATTGAGTCCTGAAGACGAATGCAACAAAAGAAGTACATGACATGAATAGTCCAAGGAATAAAATTAAGCCTTGAATGATGTCTCTTCTCTACATACCCTCGACATCCCTCTGCATCTTCTTCCCTCCCCCTTCTCAAAATAACGATTCCATATATATCTCTCAACACTACCCACAACACTCAAGAATTAACCATCATACTATAGGCTATTCCAAGTATCTCACCCAAGCCTCCACCCAACTATGGGCCTCTTCATTTCAAACATCCATAACACCAACATGGTCTATCACTTCTTCGCTACAGTCTCTCAAGAAATATGTCTACTAGAAAGGGCATGGTAGATATATTTTGTGTAAAGTAGAAGAAGAAACTGTTGATCATCTGTTTGTCTATTGTTCTTTACAAGAGAGATCTGGAAGGAAGTTCTCTAGATAGAAGGTGGTAAAAATTGGTGGAAAAAGTTCATTTGTTAGAATGCTTTAAAAGTTGGATTTTGTAAAGTCCATAAAAGCACACAAAAATCTTAGCTGTTTTGTAATTTGGGGACTGTGGATTTCAAGGATTAGGAAAAAATCCTAGGCAAGCAGGCCATCAAATCAAATTCTTATATGTGCATCCTGAAAGCCTGAAAAGTAAAAACCAAAGGAAAAAATTTAGAATGCCTAAAATTGATAATTCAAAAGCATGGGGGTTCTTTGATGGGGCCTATTAACTAACTCCAGGACTAGCTCAAGGACCTCTAGAGTGATTAAGGACCTATCAAGGACCGTGTTAACCAACTCAAGGACATCTAGAGTTCTCACAAACCATACAAGCCTATACAATACATAGCATTGTCAAGATGCTTGATGAGAACATGCATCATAAAGCTATGATGTGAACCCAGTCCTCTGATTTGCAATTCAGGGCACATATACAACACTCTAATTTGCATCCTTCCTGTAACAATAGTTTGGGTATTGAATAAGCCTAAAGACTCGCAATCATATCTATGTACAACAATAATGATTGAATCTTCATAGTTTGTGACTTCAAAAAGGAATTATGGGTACTAGTATCTATTAATGTTATCGCAACCCAATTGGTTTTGAAAAAACCCGACGGCTAGACCGATTTACAAGCTTCACTGAGTCAAATCATGCACTCAAACCATTTTTGGCCGGTTTCAAGGATGAACTGACTGGTTCCGTACATAATCGCTTGGTTTTCTCCAAATCAGTCGGCTCAGTACAAAACTGACCGGTTCTGTACAAAAACGCCAACTGTTGAAAAAGTTAACTCTAAAGTTCCTCACATGTTTTTGGTGTGGGTGTGATGAGAGGACCATAAAATTTTGTCCTTATGTATTTAAGTAACAAAGTGACATTTATGTAAATAAAGAAAAAGTGTTTTTATACTTTAGAAAAGTGGGTCACACTTAAATGATGTATTTGTTAGATTTTTATCATTCAAGCTAGCATTATATTAGGATCTTTAACTGAGAGAATAACAAGCACAACAATCAAACACAAGAGACAATGAACACAATGTTTTTCCTTGGGGAAATCATAAATGGAGAAAACCCTGTAACTTCCTCAGAGATAGAATCAGCACCAAAAGTAAAACCCCAAAACAGTAAGATGATCTCTCGACAGTAGTAGTCTCTTTCTTTCTAGCCCCAACAACTTCTTCTCCCTCAGATATGCACTACAACTGAGTGTGAGTGAGTGTGTGATAAATAGAGAGGCTCACTCTCTATTTATACTGATTCCTGACTTGACAATAACTCACTAGGGCTGACTTCTCTAGGAGAGTCTAATAACCCTAGGGCCCCACAACTGTGGGGACTTTAACCCTTAATCAATAGGAGGGTTACCCACAATGACTTGACATGACTTGTGTACATTATTGAATCTCCTGATAGGAACATCGGGGCATGCATGACTCAAATAAATTACAGACACTTCCCAGAATACACATTGGGGTACAATACATAAGATATACAGATGAATACATTTTGAAGTTAGAAATACATCAACACTCCCTCTTAACTATGAAGGTATTCTCTCGACACAATTTGTCAGCACAGGTCTTCTTCTCTGTATCAACTGGATCATCTTGTCATCTTCATCTTTAAGTCATCTTCATCTTGGATCTGGATCATCATCACTGGATCTAGATCATCACTGGATCTGGATCATCATTGGATCTAGATCATCATCACTGGATCTGGATCATCACTGGATCTGGACCATCACTGGATCTAGATCATCACTGTTGGATGATCATCACTAGATCTGGATCATCATTGGATCTGGATCATCACTAGGTCATCATCATAGGTGCTAACTCATGATTCTTCTCGTCATAGGAAGTTCTACAGAGCCAGCCATTTTTCATGCTTGTTGTAGGCCTAGCCTCCATGTAGGTATTCTTCAGTGCTTATATCTGACCCTAAGTCAGAATGGCCAGCACTCACATATGACCATGAGAGGAACACATCCAACACCATGTCAGAAAGGCACAACACTTACATTCACCAGCATGATAGGACACAACTACTATCATCTGTGAAAAGGTACATCACTCACATCCACTAGCATGGTAGGACACACCTACTACCATCTGTGGAAAGGCACAACAATTACAATCACCAACATGGTAGGACACACCTACTACCATCTGTGAAAAGGCACGACACTCACATCCACCAGCATGATAGGACATAACTACTATCATCTGTGGAAAGGAACAACACTTATAATCACCATCATGATAGGAGACAACTACTATAATCTATGAAAAGGCATGGCACTCACATCCACCAGTATGGTAGGACACACCTAATACCATCTGTGGAAAGGAAAAACACTTACAATCACCAGCATGGTAGGACACACCTACTACCATCTGTGAAAAGGCTCAGCACTCACATCCACCAGCATGATAGGAAACACCTACTATCATTTGTGGAAAGGCACTGCACTTACATATGATCATGTGGGAACCAATCCTACAGTCACATCAGAATGGCCCTCAGCCCCAGGTTGAGGATTCCTGGTAACTGACCAGGTACCTCCATTCTACCAGAGAATGGAATTCAACACTTATATCTGATCATGTAGGAACCAATCCTACAGTCACATTAGAATGAATCAACACTCATATCTGACATGGAAGGAACCAATCCTCTCACCATGATAGAATGGCTCAACCCTTACATCTGACCATGGAAGGAACCAATCCTCTCACCATGTCAGAATGGCTCACAGACTCATCACTTTCCCTTGGGGGAAACCTCGATATGGAGAACACCAAGCTTCTCCCTGAAGTACTCAAACTTCACTCTGGCCAATGGCTTCGTCAACACATTAGCTATCTATTCATCCATCACAACATACTGGAGCTTCAATTCTCCTATATGCACCATATCGCTGATATAGTGATACTTGATCTCGATATGCTTCAACTTGTCATGGAACACCGGGTTCTCCGACAACTTCACACAAATCTGGTTGTCGCAATATATATAAGTAGCATCCAGCTGGAGATCAAATAAATCAGACAGTAGCTTCCTCAACCATACTTCCTCGTAACTAGCTGAACAAGCTACGACATACTCTACTTCAGCTGTACTCAGTGCCACGTAGGACTGTTTCCTTCTAAACCAAGAGATCACACCTGATCCCATACTAAAGCAGCACCCTGAAGTGCTCTTCCTATCGATGGCACTTCCTTCCCAATCTGAATCAACATAACCCTCTAGGTTAATCTTCTGATTCACCTCATACTTGAGCCCATAATCAACTGTACCCCTTGTTATAGAGGATTTCACCACTTTAGGTGAATCACACTTTGTATGGCCTTCCCCTGTCCCGCTGCAGACTCCTTAGACCCTATGGACCACTTTTTGTCCTTTGATGTTTCCTTGATAATCCCTAAAAACATATGAAAAATGATATACGCGAATTTTAAACCTATAAGCACGTATATACGTGGGTTTGACCACTAAAACCGCATACATCGGGATGTGTGCATAATCCAAATCCTTTTGGATTTTTCCTTGACATGGATCCGACTCATTTGACTCATGGCCTTCCCTATGCCTTGATATCGCTCGGATTCGACCTTTCATTACCCATTTGAAAAGCTATATAAGGAACCCCTTGGTACATTGAAGGCATAAGAGAGAATTGAGAGGAACGAAACTATAGTCCATTGTTGCTGGAACTTATTCTTGAGTCTGCATACCTTTGTTCCTTGGAGCACTTTTGTGTTCTTCCCAAGCTTGCCTTTTGCTTGTGAGCTTGCTATCTAGAGATGGAGGATTGATGTGGTGGAGGCCCAAGTGGGGGATTCAGTTTCTCCGGTTCGCAGACGTGCCGTCATAGGTTGTATCTTGTAATCTCTGATTTATATTAATAGAAATATCTTTTCCTGTCCAATAATGTGTGTTTGAATGAATATTTTATCCATGGGATCATGTCAAATGCTTTTACATTATTGATTATATATGCTAGAATAGATCTAACACCATGATATATAGAATGCTTGTATTGTTTACTTGTTGTTGAGGAAGTAACATATCAATTCAAGCTGAAGATTGGAAAGCTCAACCGTCCGGAATAAGGTACGAGGTCTGATCCTTTAGTGTTAGACATTTAATTTCTATTGCATATTGGAAAGGATTGATTTCTAGAGTCAAGCTGTCTGTTGTGGTACCCCAAGCCATAGGAATTTCTTTCCGTAACATAACCCCACAGTTGATAAGCAAGCTTACATAGTGTTTAAGGTGGTGAAGCAATTTAGACCATATATACTGAAGAACCGTACCAAAGTGATAGTTCCACCCCCGAAAATCTGATCTCTTTTTTTGTACAAAAAGAGTTAGGAGAAAGAAGAGGTAACTGGGTAACAACCTTACAAGAATATGACTTAGAATTCAAACTAGCAACCATAGTCAAAGGGAAAGGGCTCTGCAAATTGATGACTAAGAGTCAAGACAATGAAGATAACAATTGGGATAATTAAGCTGTGTTACACATGGTTGATGTATGTTCTTTATTTACAACTCCAGAATCCTAGTATAGAGACCTGGTTCATTATCTTCAAGAAGGATACTTGCCTGAACACTGAAATCCCAAGCAAAGGAGAGCATTATGCTTAAAGTCAGCCTTATATCATATTATTGATGGAGTGCTGTTTAGAAAAAACTATGATGGAGTTCTTCTCAGATGCGTGGAACGTGAAGATGCAGCTAAGGTTGTTATAGAACTACATGATGGACCTGCTGGAGTTCATTTCTCAGGAGATACGACAACACATAATATTTTGAGAGCTGTGTACTACTAGCCAACTTTGTTTAAGGATGCTCATGCTCATGTTAGGAAGTGTGATACTTGTCAAAGGAGCGGTGGAAGACAAGCAAAGGTAGCATGACCATTAAAGCTAGTTATTATTTCTGAACCATTTGAGCAATGGGAGATTGACATTATCGGAGAGATCAATCCAAAATATTCATTACAGTACAAGTACATCCTGAAAGAAACAGACTATTTCACCAGATGGGTAGAATCCATCCCGTTACGAAAAGTGAATGAAGATGCAGTTATGGACTTCTTGCAAGATCATATTATGACCAGGTTTAGGGTTCCAATTTCCCTGATTTTTTATAATTCCTTGTATTTTTCATCTATTAGACTGATTGCATTTGAAAATGAGAAAGGGATTAAATTGCATCATTCTGCTAATTATTATCCACAAGGTAATGGTCTAGCAGAATCTACAAATAAAAATCTCATTAGGATTTTGAAGAAAATAGTCATAGAAAATCAAATGAGTTGGCACATAGCTTTGCCTAATGCATTATGGGCTGACAGATTCACACCCAAGAATTCCTTAGGTATGTTACCCTATACTCTAGTCTACGGGAAAGAAGCCATCTTGCCTCCAAATATTTTGTTGACTTCCTCTCAACTAGCCCAAGCCTCTAGAGGAACTGAAAATGAGGTGCTACAAATCCGCATCAACACCATGCTAAAGTTGCAAGAGTCTAGATCCAAGTCGAAAGAGAGGTTTAAGCACCAACAGGAAATAGTGAAGAGATCGTTTGATAAACACAAAGTCGGAAAGAAGGAATTTGAATTAGGTGATTTGGTTCTTAAATGGGATCACCCGCATGATGAGAAGGGAAAACACATTAAATTTTGGCAATTATGGATAGGCCCTTTTCAGATTGCAAAGAAATTAGGCCCCTCAACCTATAAATTACAAGATTTACAGGGGTGGGAAGAGAACTTGCCAGTCAATGGTTTAGTTCTCAAACTGTATTTTTATTAATTTTGTTTAGTTTTCTTTGTACATAAATAAACATTTTTTATTTGTTTCAAAGTCTTGTTTTCCCTAGATTAGTTCTGCCTTGATGTCTTAGATTCTGATTTCTTGTAGTTTGTTTGCTTTACTTTAGGTTCTCAATAAACTAGCACAACCTTTGGATTTGGAGTTCATTATAGTTCTGGATAAAGTGAAAATAGTTTGATCAAAGGACTGCTTGCTATTTGCACATATATCATGCTTAAATATCCTTTAAGATTAGCAGATTATCTGAATAGATTTTTGAACACATTGAAGTCTTGTTTAATCCCTGTAAAATAACTAAGGTTAGAAAAGTTCAGAATACTATTTTGAGGCTCCATTCACTTCACCTTAAAGTTTGTCCTAGGAAGCTAATAGCAAAAGACCCATTGAAAGGAAATAGGGTGAACAGTTGTATGGTATTTAAATAATCCCATGCCACAAATGAAATCCAAAAGGCAAAAAGAAACAAGTCTCCAAGAAAGAAAGCATACATCAAAAGACATACTGAATAAAATCAGTATGGATAAGATTGCTCAAAAGTTCTTCTTCGTCCGTGAGTTGAAGGCAAAATATCTCTCACACAAAAGGACAATCTGGATGGAAGAATCTAAAAAAAAATTCAAATCAAGAAAGAAATCCATGAAGACTCCAAAGGACAATAGTCCTAAAAAAACATCAAAAGAATGCAAAAGGCATGGGAATGAGGAACAAACGAATATATATGTTTACACCCTGTTACAATCCTGTGGTGTCTAAGTTTGAAGCAGTCTGAAGGCAGAAGTAAAATGACCTTCATACCTTGGCCTCAAAAGAGTTATCGAGACTTTGAAATTCTAGTTCCCCTACTCCTATTGGACCATAACCAATATTAAATTTTATAAATCTTTCATTCTAGAAAATATGGGCATCTTAAAGAAATATGGTAAATATTGTCTAATAGGATACTTTAAAACAGTCTTTGTTCAAAACTCGGTTTTCCATAGATCTGTGTTCACCAGTTAGTCGCCAATTGTTGCGGCTGCAACTACCATCCCAACAAATTTTTATTTTTAGGGCCCCCACTTACTCTTTCAGTTTTTTAGAAGGATTTGAAAGTCTATCTTTATCTCACAAGATTGGTTTCATGACTTAAGTTTTGCAAAATAATCTTTCTTTTCTCTTACCCGACGTATCGAAAGCGTAGTTCTCTAGCCATCCGATTCTTTTTGTCAAGCGCTTCTGAAAATGTCTATCTAAAGTCCTTCCGACGCATCGGGTGTACCTTGGTCTATCATATCGGACAACACTTGCTGATGCGCCCAGATGTTTAGTCCAAATCCTTTTTGACACATTGGGTCTCCCTTGTTGTTTCTTGTTCTGATCTTCATGAAAATATTCGTATTGTTCTATCCGCCGTTTCAGCTGAATCTTTCCGAGTGTTCCGAGAGTCTAGTGATTTTTCTAGCCGATGTTTCAGATGCATAATTCGATGCACAGCTAGCATCTTCCCGAAGTTTGTTCTGATACCGGTGGGGTATTAGTGGTTTGGCTTGCTGATTGGTTGTTAAAGCATTTTTATCTATCTCGGTGTATTAGTTTTAAACCGCCTGATAGATGTCAGACCTGTTCTTTTTAGCCACCTGAGGCATTCGCATCCACTAGCGGGAGCAGTTCCGATGTGTTTTGGCGCTAATGGGGTTCCCGCCCAAAGCATGTTTATTATGCTCACCCGCGTTCAAAGCCTATTTAAGCCCACAAGGGGTTTTTCCACGGTCATTATTTCACGATATTATTAGTTGTTTGGATAATGTGGAGCTATCAGTCGACAGAGCATTTTTAAGCCAACGGAGATCACACTCTTTTCTAGGTCATTTCAACAATCCAGGTAGGATCTCATTACTTGTCTCGTTACTTGGAAAATTTTTAGAATAGCTTGGTAGGGTTAGTTTTTTTTTCTTTCTCATGGAGGGTATTTAAACATTGTGGTAAATTTATTATGAAGCATTGCTTTGTTTGGTTAGCTACGCCCCAGCCATTGTTTCCCAGTTTTCACCATGGGGTTTGTTCTGACAATATTTGGTAGAGAGAGGGCAGTGGCCAGACAGGCGTTTTTCCATCTACACCATTCCCTTGTTTCCTCAATTAGAAGATGGCAGTATTGCGACCGGAGAAACAGATGGACATCACTCCATTCAGGAATCTAGCCTCGATGTTACAAAAGGAGATAAATCAGGTTTTGTTGAATCTTGCAGGGGAAATGTATAGGTTAAACAAATTGAGGACAGATTGAAAGAGCTAGAGCTCAGCTCAACACAATTCCGGAGAAGATTATCAGATGTGGTAGAGATTGTAAAAATTCAGTTAGCATGGATAGAAACATGTTCAACCTTTCTAGCTAACATGCCTAAGAAATCAGCAGGAAGTCTTAAGATGGAGGTAGCTATACTAAATTTTGGTTGTAGAAAAGCGGTCAGGTTAAACACCTCCATTGAAAAAAAATTGAAAAATGTGCTGAATTTTAAAAAGGCATACATATGGTTCACAACCAGTGCATGATTCTAGCAGACTCCCCAGATCAAGTTTTCCTAGTCAGGGAAGAACATATGAAGAATTTGCAAGAGAGGCTCCAAAAGGGAGAGGAAAGCATAGCAAGACTCGAAGCTGTTAGTGAAGAAGACATCAAGATTTGGATTATACAAGCATCGGGTCACAAACTCAAGTTAGAGGAATATTTGAGTCAGAGTACCCCAAAGATGAAAAAATTGAATCCTGGCTGTTAAAGACTGAGGTGGCAGTTCGCGTATTGGAACCTGCAGAGTACAAGGTCATCAGTGAACAAGCACAAGCTTGGGGAATTTTTGTCAAGACACCAACTGGGCCCACTTATTTTTTTCTTATTCACAACTGAGGATTATTTAATTTTTTTTGTATTTATTCCTTTCTAAGTGCATGCACTAGACGACAAAATTTTGTAAAGGATGAGTCGAGGAAGCCCAAAAGGTTGGAGGGCAGCTCAGAAGTCATTTTTTTGTATAAGTAGAGGTGAAGTAGATGTTAGAGAGGAATTTTCCATGCTATATTTTTGTAAATTTATTGTAATAAGAACTACTTCCTTTTATAATAAGTAAGTCATATTTTCTACTGGAGAAGGAGCTGTGAAGTCTCAAATGCATGTTGTAGATTGGTTGAATGTTGAATTATTTCTGTTTCAGATTTTTCTACAAACTGTGAGATCGTTTTGAATTATGAATTACTTCCATGTTATGAATGATTTCCTATTAATTTTGTGAAACTTATGCAGTATATTGAGTAATGAATTTTTTAACTAACAATGAGCTATCTCTTTGTTTATCTTTCTACTTACATTCATGTATTCTGAATTATGAACAACAATATGTAATATTCTTTATGCATGTTTTACTGTACGGTACTCATCATTAAATACAATATTGCTCCCTGGGGATAGGTTAGATAGAATTAGTTAGCTTAGCATAATTGTTATTTGTTTTTTATTTAGAAGCAAAAGGGGTAATAAGATGAGAGGTAAGAACCTGCGCATCACATTCAATGAACTCTTCATTATATCTATCGATTGCACTTAAATTAGGAACTTGCATACCATATATAAAATTAAATTAAAAAAAATACACTTAAACAGTGGACTGGGCCGCAACCGGTAAAACAAGCTTAAACCATTACTTGACCTATGGTAGTCATACCATAACCCAGACGGATTCCCCATACCAAACAATAACGATCTATTTGGGAACATTTATTAGGGAGAATCCCTACTGTTGTTACCTAGGATTTTCCATGCCTCAACACAATGTAAGTTGGGTGATCCCCTACATTTGATCCTTGACCATGGAAAAATCCCTTTCGATTTCTTCCAATTTTAGCTTTGAGGGAAGAGCATGATCAATAGGATCCAAGAACGGTAGATCCAGAAAACCAATCAAAATTTCATAAGCAAACCACCTTCGTTTGCATGCCACCTATCCATCCTTGATGTTGGATTCCACTACGTCAAATATGATTTCCCAGGTTTCAATAGTCACCTCGGTCTTCTTGCACTTAAGTTTCTCCGTGAGTGGCAAATCATTTGGTCTGTCTTTGATATGATTTTGCCACTCTACTACGATGTCAAAGTCCTTGTTTGATTCCCTTATCAGAGTATTATGATCATGAAGAACATCATACTGATGCTTAAACGTATTGTACAATTCATGAATTTCAATGGAACCCTTAAACAAACTGACCATGCTTTGGTAGAAATCCTCATAGATCTTGCAGGCCAGTTGTTTGAACTCCTCTCCTGAAAATTTAGAGAAAGAAGCAGAATTTTATACTAATTGGGAGTCTTTGAGTTATTTCTTGAGGGAAACAATATTATTCACTTGTTTCTCATTTAAAACATCTTATTTCTCAAGCTTCTCCTTGAGTTAATCATTCTTCTTCTAAATCTTCTTTAACTTCTCTTCGTGTCCTTCCTTGAGAAGTTGAATTTCCTGCTTGTGGTGGACCTCCGCTTGGGCTAGGTCTTGCTTGGGCTTATGCAACTCTTGTGATTTTTATTGAAATTATTTATTCAGATGAGATACTGAATCAAAACACCCTCCATAAAAATCCCCCATGGCAGCTGTAATGTCCCTTTTTTATTTTTACCAAAATTCCCAATTCTCCAATTTTTTCACAATTTTGGCTCTTGACTAGTTTTAGTGTCTTGGTATCCAAATCAGCCCAATTGCTCCCAAATATTCATATGAGGTGTATGAATGATATAATAACTTAATTATTATGTTCAGGGATGTATTATTTCCCTCCAATCACTTCTTCAAGTCTGTACTAAATTCTAAACAAGATAGAGGATTTTACTAGCAATTTTGGGCTCAAATCCCCCCGGCTAAGTGGTAGAAATGGCTTCCCAAATGTTCAGAAACCCACTATAATTCTTAAATTGAAGCATGGAATTCTTATAATACATTATAATATATGCATATTCATAACCAATCGACCTCCCATGTCTGTTATCACTTCTTTCAATCAGATATAAAAAACTAGTTTTGGACCCTTGGGGAAATGAGGTGTAGTTTGCTCCAATTGCTATGAAATTCGACCCAATGGCCACAAATTATCAGTTAATGAACATGAAACACATAATATAATTTAATTATATTCCATTCATTCATAAATCATCAATATTTTATACATCCATTCGAATCCATTAAGATACAAGAGTTTACAACAAGGTAGTGGGGAAATGGAACTGCTTCTTCATTATTGAGCAATAATACATGATATTTATTGGAATTTCGACCTGATATATTTCTGAACTTAAATATCAGATTATTTACATCAGAATATAAAATACTGGAGCAAGATAATCTCTCTCAAAGAGATGAATATCTCACCAAGTGCACCTCACTCCATAGAGCTGAAATATGGTGAGAAAACTTGAGATGAAAGGAATAAAAATATGAATTTGATATGTCCACAAGATTCTATATATTTCAGCTGTAAATTATGAATCCATTTAATATCCTTGAAATACCTGAGTGGAATTTCTAAACACCAACTAGGATGGGAATCTTTCACCCTCGAAATTGGCTAAGGCGTGAACTAGTCATCCACTAGCTCTCTCTGTTCACAATAACAATTTTCTCAAATGATAAAAAGGTACTTCTCATGAATTATCCCTTAATTTTATAAAAATTATTGTTCTTCTAAGGTTCCAAATCCATCTATAAAACAAATCCAAGTCGAATTGGTGTGGCCTCTCACTTCACCTTCCCTCTTCTCCCAAATTCGAATCGGAGCCTCTCGGCCTTCTCCAACTCCCATGAGCGCCTTCTAAGATGGTCTATTCAGGACTGAAATGTAATATATGTTATATTTCAGCCTTCATATATTACTTGTGTCATAACTGTCAAAGAATCTCTATCATTGGTGTCATAGATGTCATAAATGTAAGGGAAATCTAGCCAAGTGTCCATGAAACTCCCATTTGGCCCTTCCTCTCCCCATGTAAGTTACAATTAATCCAAAATTAGACCTATGAAGTATATGGAAAATTATATTAACCTTATAATACATCCAAAAACATTATTCTTCCCATAGATTCTATATTGCAAGAGGAGGATGCCATTTAACATAGGAATTATAGCTTGAGTGGGCCCCATAGTCTCCGTGTGTCTTCATTCTCCATAGCCATTTCATTTTTCACTTGCATTCATTTAATTAACTCCATTAAATAAATATTTATTCCTTCTAATGTATAACCACCATTTATTATCTCCCTTATTAACTTCCCAATGTTTCCACCCAACCTAGGGAACTAGTAGGATTGATGGAATTTTCCTACTATGCAATTATTTGAATGGGGACATTACAGCAGCTGCCGTGTCCAAAGATTCTTGCTTATTGTTGGAGGAATAAATTTCCCACAAAATATTTTTAAGGGTCAGCACCTATTTAATTGTACCTTATCTTGTCCTCTTGGATCCCTTCTTAACCACAACTTTCTCTTTCCTGCTCCAAAAATACTTCCCCGCAGAAACCATTGCATCATCACCAAAATATGCCATCTCCTCTGTAGTTGAGATGGTTCCTTCTTGAGCAGTGACTAGGGGCTCAGGTTGGGTTTTAGAAATGGGGACTTCCACATTGAGGGGTGAAATAACAATAGGATGGGTAGCAATAACAGGTGTAAGGGATGAGGAAGAAGTGGGGATAGGTTTAGCAATTTCAAGGGATGAAATTGTAGAGATGGAAGGGATGTCTAGTTGTGGGAAAACAGAGTATGGAAATGTTGGGGTAGTGTGTGGTGTTGAGGAGTTTGAAACAACATGTGAAGTATAAGGGGATATAGAACAAGGAACTTCTATTAGTATTGATGTATTTCTGGTGGTAGATGCAAGAATTTGAGATAAATTGATCTCGAAAAAAGAAAATTGGGAAAGTGATGAATAAAAAATATTCCCAAAAAATTGGGTGGTGGGAATGGAATATGTCATAGCGGTAAGAACATTAACAAGGTAGGTAGAAGGGTTTTTTCCTCCTCTAATTCACTGTGTATCTCATGTAGGTCAATATTAGCTTGAGGTAGAGGTTGTATCTACTGAATTGGAGGAACCCGCATAACCATTTGTTTTTGTAGAGAAGGTTCTACTAATGGAAGTAGATGCTCTACCATGTGCAACTCTTGAGGTATAGGATGGGGATCAACAGATGGTGCTTCTTGTATATGTACATGTTTAGGAACCACTTGAATCTTTTTCTTCTTAGGATGAGGTTATGTCGCTTCTATTTGTTCTCATATCTGCGAGCTGATCTTTAAAAGATTTTTCTTAAACTCTGCCCCTTTATGCAAGGTTTCAATAATCAAGGAAGGTTTTATTTTTGTAGGACCTTCAAGAACAACCTTTCCTTTGTCTTTTGATTTGTTGGAAAGGGAAGAATAATAGCTAGTTGGTTTCTCTTTGACCTCCTTTTCCCATATTCTGCCTCTGAATGTTTTCTTCTACCATCAGTTTGACATGTTTTAAATGAAAAGTGGAAATCTTCAGGTCTCTTTGATATTAGAAGACATGATCCTTCTCAGAGTGATCATAAATTCTGTTGAGCACCTCTTGGAATTCAATGGCTCCCTTGTAAATAGAATCATCTGGGTCGTTTTGATGAACATAAGGGATTTTGGCATGCTCCTAAACAAAATTACTAGCCAAATATGATTCAGGGTCATGCATCCTTTTTGGGTCTTCCCACAAGTTCATGTATGCAATTGCTCTACCCAGGATAGTGGCATGAGTGGAATTTTGTATAGCAATAAATCCCAAATTTAATGGAAAATTTCCCCAAAAATTCCTTTTGGATGAAGAAATATTTGTAAAATCCCCATCGACAATAGTTTGATATGCTATTTCCCGTAGAACCATATGATCTGGGACTATTCTTGGTATCATGTGGACTATATTTCTACCCCAAATTCAAATGTAGGAGAAATACTCTCCTACATACCAATCACCATGTAGTGTGATCAAAACTATGGATCTTTTAGAAAAAGATGGAGTGTCTACCCTGAAAATATTCTGATACATTGAACCCAAGAAAAGGTAACATATTTCATAAATCCTGGGGACAAAATTGTCCTCCCACATATTCAAACAATAGATATGCACTAGCGGTGAAGTTTTGGTCCAATTCTAGCCCATTGGCGAAAATGAAGAAGTTGCGCAAAATGCATCCATAACATAATCAAACATATAGAAAACCAGATTCCTTGAGGTTCAATTTTTCTGATACTTCTTGATTTCCTCCATATTCACATATAGAATATGTGCCCAATTAAATGACTCTCCAATTAGAATACACGGTGAGCCACAGGAACCCATTCGACTTTGAATACTTAGGAATTATGCAATCCATATAACCGGCAGAACATGACCGCAAGCAAAGAATATGGTTCCCTAAACTAAGATACAGGGTAAGAGATGTATGCCTTGGGGACATATTCAGTTGGGTTTTCCATACATGATTTAACTACTTCCTCAAAATTGAATTGGGACATAGCCGCAACATGGAATTTGGCACTCAAACGTTGTTGAGGGGGCCCAATGGAATAAGATATGGCAAAAAAATCTAGAAGGAAAGACACAACCTGGCTGTGAGTATGGTCATCAATGGAGAATTCCTTAGGGTTTGCATAGTTCAATGCCCACTTGACTAGGTCAATGTAGGGAATGAACAGAGTTCCAGCTGCAATGCAATGGAGGTGTGAGATCCTAATCTTGGTGTATGTAGGCTGGTCATGAGGAATTGTAGAGAAATCATCATTATCAAATATCAGATAAATTCTTGACAAGTATAAATGAAGGGTTTCAGAAACACGCCCACTTTTGTCAGTGAAAATACTGACATTGGGGTCATTGATCTTCTACTCCTGCAGAGCAGTCTTAGACCTGGTGTTCCAAGACATCTTGGAGGTAATTTATTATTGAATTTTAGCAACCATGGTTAAAATATACCACAAACTAAAAATAGCAAATAAACAAAAAGACCGCGAAGGGTAAGAGACTTATAGGTAGAAAACTTGGAGACTGAAAGATTTGTGAGCTTGAGAGAGAAAAATCCGCAGTAAAAATCTCAGATGCAGTAAAAATTGCAAGTGAAATGATAAATAATTTGTAAATTCTAATGAATTAAATAAATCAGGTCTCAACAAAAAAATAGATCTGAGCCGTAGATCTTGCATAAATTGACGACTGAAATCTGGGCGCGAATCCAAAATGCGGAAGTAAAAGAACCTGGAAAACTTTTGATTTTATGATTTTTGTAATCTCCATTGTGAGTTGCGGAATGTGGAATGAAATTATTGATCATGTAAAATTTGTTAAGTTCCGCAATCTGTAATCCTCAAGAATTTGTGGGTTGTGGGTTGCGGAACCGAATACAAAAACCTTTATTTTGAAAAGAATTTCCACAATCTGCATTTTGAAAAAATTTGTGGGTTGTAGGTTGTGAGTGAGCAATGTTGAAAGTTTGATTTTTTATTGAGTTTCTGTAATCTGCAATCTACAATAATTTGTGGGCTGCAGGTTGTGGAAAATAAAATATAGAAACACTCTACAATAGACTTTTCCGCTTTCCGCAATATGCATTACGGGTTGCGGAATCGAATAAGAAAAACCTTATTTTGAAAAGGATTTCTGCATTCCACAAAATTTTACGGGTTGCGGAAAGACCAACTTTATTTAAAGAAAAAACTGACTCCCACAATCCGCATTTGTGGGTTGCAGGTTGCAAAAAATGATTTCCAAAACCTCCAAAAAAAGGACTTCCACAATCCGCATTGCGAGTTGTGGAATGCGGGTTGTGGAAACACAAAATATATGTAAATAAAAAGTGTGCTTCCGCAATCCGTAAAACCAAAAAAAAATGTTTGTAAGGAAATTTTATTAAGTCCAAAACACATTACTTACATTTTCAAAACTCCCATAACAATATTATGGCTTCAAAAGTCAATTGAAAGGATCAATGGGGCTTTCATTTTAGCAGCTTAAAATGGAATCTATTGCTGCCAGCAACAATGCATGACTTAAAATATTGTCAAAACTATGGTCTTAGGTTGTAACATTTTCCTCTAAAGCTCATGTTCCATACGCGGGGCCCCAAATTAGCACCACAATCCCTCCATGGGAAATATTTGGCATGTAAGTTGGATATGGTCATGGCCATTTTGAGGTTTAGATCAACAACATGGATGGTTACAAATGATACCAAAGTAAAGGTTTCATGAGCCATGATTTGTGTGGTCCTTAGCCACTACCTAGAACTTATAAATGGGAACTTTGTCATGTGAGTAGGATATCGGAATAATACCATTATAGACCATGAAACAATTGAATTATTATTTGAAAATGTATGGGTACATTTTGTTTCCCAAGTTCAACAGTTCCTAATCAAGACTTTAGATTTCTAGGCAAGTTTTGGGCAATAATGCAGTAAAAGATGGATACATATCTAAAGCATTCTATTTATTTTCATCCCTAGACCAATGGGAAGAATAAAGTTACGAGTAGAACTTTGGATGAATTTTTTAGGGGATATAACTACAAGCACCCAAATACATGGGGTGGACAAGTAAATTATATTTATCACTCTTACAACATGGTAATTCCCTAGACTGCTACATAAGTCCTACATAGGGAATGTTTATCATGTGAGTAGGATATAGTGAATTTAAATTAAGTGATATTTGATATATGAATTTAAATTAAGTGATATTTGATCTATAGGATATATTCATGTTGTAAGTGATATTTGATATGTGAATTTAAATTAAGTTTCGATCATCTTAGCAAGCAGGAAAGGGACAATATTATGTCATATTGAATATGAAAATTAAGAACGAGATGAGTTGTTTTCATTCACCAGGTGATCTTGATTTATCATTGTTTGTTTGTGTTTTCAGTTACCTATACAATTAGCCAATGAACCCTATGGAAATTTGGAAAATTGTTCTCCAGTGTGAGAGTTGAGTCCTCAATCAGCTATGGATTTTGGATACCCAAACTAGGTTAATTTTTTGTGTCAAATTTATACATGTCCCATATTGCCCTTGTTTTTGTTGAATGAATGGATAATTCCCAAGTTAGTTGTATTGTTTTACTTTTTGTTGATTGTACATGGCCTATTCTAGTTATCGTTTTCAATGGTGAACTACAACCGAGGAAAAGTTGGAGCTTCCTAGAATTCCAATGACATAGTTTATCCCAATGAAGTCATAGCATGTTCACACAATGAAGTTATTAACAACAAATGCCTATAGTAGATTCATGCCTCAATGGCTTCCTTGTTTCTTTTATATGTACATACACACATAATATATCCCATATTTGTAAGCTTAACAATGATGTCAAGAACAAAGCGCCCAAATATCAAATAGCTTAAGGCATGCTGGTTGACAATGTCATACAATCAATCTAATGGAGTAATGGCATGCATATACAGTATAGGCTTCATCGTTCATGGTTCAGTGCAATTTTGTGAGGAACTTTGCTTTAAAAGATACTGTAGTATTCCCCCCAATGTTGAATGAGTTGTATTAGGATTCTATAGGGAATAAATCAGATTTGTAGAACTCATTTAGAGAAGATTTGGGCATAAATTCTATTGGAATTTTAGATAAGGATATCTTAGAGCTTGTTGAGATCCTGAATATTAAATAATCGAACTTAGAGCTTGTTGAGATTCACATCTTCTAGTAGTTCAAATTAGACCAATATTAGAGGTTCCACTCCCAATTTACCTTAACACTGAATACCATTTTTGGTAAGACTTGTAAAGAACATGGGGGTGAGCTTGGATCCAAAATAGAAAATATTTACACATGGTTCATGAACTGCTTGTGCCATAAGTTTAAACTCTTCCTCTAGGTGCCACCATGGCCACCTCAAGGTGTCGGTCAAAACCCTGTGGTGATGTAACTTGGTCAATGTTACCAACCTGAATGAGAATGTGGAGGTGGGATTATGCTTGTAATTGGGTTATCACTAGAATGTTTCAACCCATACATGCAATATTGCCCCATGGATACCTTAGGTAATAGATGAAGCATGTGATATTGTAACCTTGACCGAGGGTGTGAACTCTTCACTTCCCTCTGTTATTCTTAATCCTATTAGGAAAAACATAATCTTGTTTATGTGTATCATGTTTTTTTTCTTTCCCTTCATTGTTTTGACCATATATTTTGAAAAATAGCCCATTAAAAAAAGGAAGAACCTTGTACATGAATGATTCTTTGGTTCTCCATCTTGTTCTTGTAATTGTGAATTTTACAACTACATGGCCTACAAGATGACCATTAAATCTTGTGCGGAATTAGTTATATGTAGTTCCATGTCCCTTTGGAGGCTCAACATACTCCGAAGTTATTAAACCTAGAAAATGTGTATAGATTGACATAAGAAAATGCACCTAGTTTTTACTCATGATTATACCTAATGAAATGTTCATTGGTCTTAAAAAGGATGTATAGGTAGAGCCCTTCGGGGAAAATTCGAGGAATTAACACTAGGATATTGAAGTGGTCAGAAATAAGTGCTAAAGGTACAACAAAAAATTTACATTATTTAACCTATTTGAATCATTAAGCCATGGAATTGGAAGAATCACTACCATTGGTCTCTGTTAAATTTATGTCACTTGCTTGAGTAGAATTTAGTTTAACAACCTAAAAACTCAATTATGGGAAGTCTAAAAAAACTGATTGTATGGGACATATATGGTATAATTGTATCTAGGCTGGATAATTGAGGTTTTGCATTTGTATAATGAGTGTTAATTATATTATAGGATATTACTTTCATACTTGAAAGGAATTCCAAACCAGAATTGTCGATCAATGAGAGAGGTTGGTGTCCATTTTCATCTTTGGTGCTTGTAGGGGGGACAAATGGAGATATATTACAACTATGTTATGGTTTATATTTCACCATTTAGAACAAATATATATATATATATAATATTATTTGTTAAGTGGAAATTCTTGAGATATTGTTATTGTTTTTTTAATGTGTGTGACTTGAAGTTAAAGAATAGTTGGTTGATATTTCCCTGTGGAATTTTTATTAGTGATTATAGTAATAGTCTATTAATAATATTATTGTACATTCATGGAATTAATTTTATGTAAATATAAAGTATGTTAGATGGCTAATACTGATTGACATGATAGGTAAGAACTACTGTGACAAAATCCAAAGCATGTTTGGAAATACTTCCAAAAGGGTGGAATTTTTTATTTTTGTATATGTAGATTTTGGTGCTAAGGAAAATTTGCTTGACCTATAATCCTACATAGAGCATTTCTTTTATTTGGTTCAACTAGCTTGAACTATGAAAAAATCCCAAAGGGAGGTCTCCTATATTTTTGGAATCATCCTCCATTGATGAACTATAAATTAAGATGTTTCTCATTTGTTAACACATCATCTGATCTCATCATCTCTAATCTAAAAGGAAAATTAGTGGGGTTCTCTACTGGTGTCTTCTCTCTCTATCTTGTGATAGTTTGGTTATTTCCCTTGAAGGAAGATGCTAATATCAAGGGACTATTTCAAAATTGGGTAGGCCTCCTCCAACTCACAGCAGCCCTTCTAGGGCTCTTCCACTACTTCCCACACCATACAGTATTGGTTCCATGCCACCCGATCCATGTTTTGGTACTTCTGCAAATCACTTGATCCCTATTTGGGCCTCTTAAATTTCACAGCAGCTCTTCTATGGACACTCACAGCCCACCCTGAACCCTATTGAGTGCTTTCTACTATGTTTAGCAGCATTGTTATGGAACCTACAGCCTCGTGCCTCTATGTTTCCAACTTGTCCCAAGATTTTCCTAACAACTGCTAGAGGTAAAAAGATTTCAGGCCTCCAAGTGTCAATCTTTGCAGCCCCCAATTAATTTTCAATTGTCATATCACCATCAAGCAATCGAGTTTTGATACATTCTGGCAAACCACTTACAAATACAACCATTTTTTGAAATCTTCCATCGGTAGGATTTAGCTTAATGGATACCTTAGTTCTTGAGAATCCTCCCTTAGCCTTTTCCATATTTAAAATCCATTTTTTAAATTCCCAAAACCCTATTATTGCAGCCCGACCAAGAGACTCAACAATAACAAATACCACTATACCAGTTGGCCTCTTATCAAACCATGACCATTCAACCAATATATTGTTGTATTCATTGCTTCAACCCAATATTCATTTGGAACTAAATTTTCTTGAAAAAAATATTCATCATTTCTATAAATCTATTACTTTGCCTTTCATCATCACCTTTAAGCCTTTGGAATCCCTTCTTACAAAAATCAATGAACATATTGAAGTGATATCTGTGATAGAATGTAAAATACTTATTTTCACACCACCTCCTTCCACTACCTTTTCCTAAAACTTCGTATTAGCATTAATGTATCCATCTCTTTTCTTTTCCTAGGAATTTTCCAAGGAAAACCTTGCAAGGAAACCCAAGGGATGCTTCCCCACATTCATGAATGACATCCCTAGTAAACCTGTAAGCGTGGACTAGTGCACCTAACTCAAATATATATATTTGTTAAGAAAAAGGACCTGTGATAATGATGATGTTCGTATTGGACCACAAAATTGTATGTAAAAGCTCCAATAATTTTCCTACTTCCATGTTGGTAGCTTCTTTTTGTTACTTTCTATCTGAGCATGTCATACATTTCCCTTATGTCTTCTCCATATCGGGTCGGTCAACAACCATCTCAAACCTACTTAGAAGGGAAATATGCAGAAAACATAGTTTAATGCCCCTTATATGATGTATATATATAAAGTAAAAATTCTGAAATTGAATTAATTCACACAAAGCCTTCTCGGATTGGGCAAATCAGGGATTTCTTATGGGAAATTTTGCAAGCAAAAGGAGTGAGCAGTGGGAAGAAACCAAATATAGTTCAGACATATAATTTCCTCTTCCCTAAAACATTTATATATGATTCCATTTAGGGTTCAGAGTCTGCTCCGCGGAAACCTACTACAACGCTTCTAGGCGGTCAAACCGTGAAACTAGGAAGAGTAGTTCGGTTTGTTTCAACCAGGGGATTCTGGAAACTTGCAGAGGATTTTTACAGAATTAATTTAACATAATAAACAGTTTTGGATAGTTTTCATAATTTCTGGAAAGTTCTGAGTAGTTTAAGAGAAATGTTGGTTTTTTTGACAGTTTTGGCCTAGTTAAACCCGACGCAGTGGAGGATCCAAAAATGCATTACGGTACCAAATAAAAATGGTTCTGGAGGTATTTAATGGAATGTGTGTCTGTAAATGAACCACAGGAACTAACGGGGCTCATTTTGAGTTAGCAGAACTCATTTTACATCAAATTTGGCAAGACTAGTTATTGAAAGCTACCAATCTAGCTAGGATCTAAATTTAAGCAGTTAATTCATGTAAAATTAATTTCTGAGATACATATGAATTATGAAAGAGATAAATAAAATTGCACTGAACATATAAAATCTCTTCAGACAGTCCCCAACCTTGCATATTTCTCATAGCACTCAGATTCATCAATTTTCCCCCATACATTGATAAAATAAGCTTTTTTGAGGAAACTGAATACATAATTCTTTATGGACAGATATGTTTCGACCTGATATAGATAATTTACATATTAATATTATGCTACATATCATAAATCATATACTAAAATTACCATTACAGAGAGACTCCAAAATAAGGGGCAGGAGGCCCAGAACATGACCGACAAAAGCGGCCGCGAACATAGGTGAAGCATGGGATTCACTGGATCTCAACCTGAATGTGATGGAGGCTGAAAATAAATCTTATCATAATTCAATGGCTGCAATGTAGTTCTCCATACCTGCAATATAAGATAAAGGGAGATGGAAGAGAAGGGAGGAGGGGTTTGGGGATCATCACCCAATGGTCTGAGGCACAACACTCAGAGAGTATGCTCACATAGCATAACCATAATATCAAATCATCCAAAATGAGTCAATGGGTTCTAATTATTCTTTAATAGAGTGATGAGTGACCTGCTTAGCAAGTGGGGATCCAAGGTGAACTATGAGAGCAAGTCAACCCTCAAAAAACCCCAACCTTAGCCACATAGGCGCCTCCCTTGGGTAATTTGGCAAGTAGGACCATGTGTAAAAGTTTCCAAGTCCAACTCATCTCCTAAATTAGCAAATGTTCCCTCCTTAGCCAAAATGTTGTTGCTTTGTTTATGACAACTCTCTGCTTTTCCAACTGAGTCCCCAAAAGGAAACTTTACTTTCCCTTTCCTATACTTTCCTGTTTTTTCCCTTACAACTTTTTTGAGTTCTCTAATACAATTGCACCCTCCTTTGCAAAAATTGCCTTCTTTTATCTCTGTCTGCTTTTAGGTACTTTCCCCTTTTTTTTCCTATGACAGCTTTTGTCATAGTGTTTCCTCTTTCCTTCCTTGGCCAGTAGACTTTCCCATTGCGCCCCACTTGACAAGGTAGCTTATTGACACCTCATTAATTAGCATAAATAATTTAAATGGAAAATAAAACTTAGATACATGCCTTACTTAATTAATTATTACACAATTTCCCTAGGAAGAATAATTAATGTCAAATTGAGCCCCCTCTAGGAGTCCAGCATGGTCAATACTTCAATGGCCACTTTGAGGGGACATGACACATAGATGGCCATATATTTGATGCTAAAACACTTTGACATCGGATTCTTTGCTATTGAGTATTGACCATTTTTGTCACTGTTTTGGAACTCAATTACTTTTTTACCTCTATTGGCACTCATAGCCACTTGCCAATCTCATGACTCAAATTTCAATATAAAGATTTTGTTTTGAAAAATATTTCTATTTCTAGGTAAAAAAAAAAATTTGTTCTAAAAATGTAAAAGTAAAGAATTGCATACTTACTGTGGTTCAATAGATTATCTTTCTATCCCAAACTATATTTGTCTAATAAATGTTTAAAACAAACATTGTCTTAAAATATTTTGTTATGAGATTATGAACAAACTTAGGGTTTATTCTAGCCTTATACATCGTGTTTCTTTGTTTCTATTGTCTGTCTCTGTTGGCTCAAGATATCTCCGCAGTGGTCACATTCTTCAATTTGTCATGGGGTTGAAAATACCCACGGTTATAATCCTTGTAGTTGGAGTTAACAGTCCTACTCTATGATTTGCTAATTAAGATAGACTAACAATTCTCATAACATTTGGGCTCTTCATGTGCTAGATGGAACTCATGTTCACGATGGCAATTTCCTCACAATGACATTTAAATCATCTCTTTATTTTGTTAGCAATAATCTCATTGTTTGTTAATTGGGTAAGATAATTCATGTTTGTTGATTAGTAAGGATTGGAAAATGACTATTTGTCATGTTATTTTATCTTCAGCAACATCACCTCAATGCAACTCCCTTAATTAATACCACATACCGATTGACAAAATCTACTTAGTAGCACTCTTCCCTTTCATGTATCCTCCTCAATATGGATCTTGTTTGGAACTTTGGTGGCTCCATCAAGGATAAACTATCGCACCTTTTTCACGGATGGTGACTACCACATGGAAAAATATTCACCTATGGCGTCTCTCCTATTAGTGAAAACCCCTTTTGGCATCAACTCTTCATAAGAAATCACAATTTCTCATAGATAGCACGACCATCTCAACTCTGTCACACTATGTATTGATGAACAAATCCATGCCCATGACATCACTTTGACAATTTCCTTAAACTTGGTAGTTTTTCACCTCAATTTGTGATACTCCACTCTTCATGGTGGTAGTTACAATTCTCAATGAGGACTCCTGTAGAAACCCTTCAAATCTTCTCCACTGCTTTTCTGGTGGCTATTCTACCCCAATACTCTTACAACACTGACCCTATTACTTTTACAACACTATGTCACAATTCTTCTGATAGGTAATCTCTCATGCAGATTTATAATCATTGGTTGTGCTAGTAGGTTGTTAATATTTCAATGTTATTACCATTTCTGAATGTAGAGATGAGTAAATTTTATTTAGGTACTCTTCAACATGAACAGGTATTCATGAATTTTCCCAAGTGTTTGCTCAGGTGTTCTCAAATGCTTTATTCAACTGACCCAATTGAGTATAAGGAGAATTATGTCTTCTTTGGAGCGACATTGGTAGAATTTGTTAGCAGCACACAATGGAGGGAGAATGTGTGTTCAATGTTCATAATGTTTGTTTTTGTAGGAAACTTTGTTAACAACACATTATTTTAACAATGTTTGTGGGTTTGTATTCCTGTTTCAGGTAATTTATATCCCCATAAAAAACAACTTTATTGGTTCTACAACCCTGATGTGACATTGACTGTTTTTTCCCTAGTAGATTTTGGATTGGGTAAAACATTGCCTAATTTGTTTGATATTGTCTCATCGGTAATGTTATATATAATTTTTCCCTCGGTAGTTTTCATCTCCATAATTTTCTAAATGGTAATATCATCTGTATATTTTTGCTTGGTAGTTTGTACTTTACAATTGAGCATACACCAAATAGGTTGGGCTTAGGAAGGTCACGTCCTAGAATCCTAGGTAATTGTTTCAAGCAACAATAAATTAATTGTTTGAATAATGGTTGTCTGGAAATCTAACGAGGAGATCCTATATTCTAGAATATTGATGTTCATTGGCAGTAGATTGATTCCATTGTGCATGTGTTTTGTTGCAGTTGTTGTCAACTGGAACCAAGGTTTAGCGTTGAATAGAATTTAACCAGAACATAGTGTTTCAGCTGCATGCATTATGGCCATAAAAAAAAATTTGAATATGGAAGGGCTATAAATATGATAATGTATGATAAAAATTATATACGATAATGTCCAATACAAACCTAGAACTAATTATTATTAAAATTGGTATTTCAAATTTATTAGTAATATTATTTTAGTAATTTTAACCGAACCGACCGACCTTGGGAACCAGAACAGGAAAAAATCCAGGAAACAAATTGGATAAAAAAAACGGTTGAGAAAATATGCATAAGACATTCATATTTTCAAAAAATACATATATATCCATGTGCATCCATGTGAAATCAAACCATTATACACAATTATGCAAAGTTTCTCGTTTATATAGCAAGTAAGAGCATATAAAACCAAAATAGCATCAACTGCAAATACATATCTAAAGAAAAGTACATCAACAAAGAGGTTATAAATGTCTTGATCTAAATTCAAAATATAAGCATATGATGCATTCTAGACTCTAGAATCTACAATCTAATTATTCTAATCATATATTAGAATTATCCGAGTCCTCATGCTCAAACTCAGATTTATCACCTATATCCTCAACATGAGCATGGATTGACTCCCCTAGGCTTGAAGGCACTTGTATAAATGCAACAATGTTCACATCCTCTTATTATGGAAGAGGACCCAATTCCATCCGTATTTGAATGTGATTGATATGGATGGTGGGAGCCTCTTGTTATAACATTTGAAGGGTTGTGGGTCAATTAAACAGCTCACACGTGGACCCTATTTTTTATTTTATTGAAAGTCCTTGAAATTAGTTGTTTTTGGGGGTCCTTGGTGGAGAAAATATGACTTAATAAAATGAAATTGTTCATTTAGACATTTTGTCAAACATTTACAGAAACTAGGGTTTTAACTTAAATTTGGAAAGTAAAACCACAATACTGAAATGTACTTCAAAATTCTGTCAACTACTGAAACAGACTTTAAGTATATGAACACAATAATTTGGTATAATGACTGAGAAAAACCCCACTGCTTGGGGAAAACCCTAGAAAGAAATTTTTCATTAAAGGAGAAAATTTCAGAAATAATTCAACTACCCAGAAATTATTTCTCTTTCAACCCTCACTAGTGAATTTACCCAAACTGAAACAAACAACAATAATGCCTTTACAATTATTCCAACAAACTATTGTACGATCACCATATGGCCTCACACGTATGTTGTATGGAACTATACTTTTTTTCTCACACGTGTGGTATGGACTATACTTTCTATTGTTTTTCTGCTTCCTCGGGATTCAAGCCAGCCTGCAATTAATGATGTACATCCTATCACTGGTGTTTAACTTTCTGCCATGATTTCTATGTCTTCACACATGGTTGTATGGACTAACAAGTGCATCAAATTCTGGTTTTACCTTCTGCTGAATGCATTGGGAAATGTGCTAAGGTTTTTCTTCTCTCTCCTTTAGTCTTCAATCTCCCTCTCTCCTCATTAATGGTGAGTGTCTTCATTTTTTCCTCTCTCTTTGTTTTATACTTAACTTTTGTAACTACTTTCATAAACTACCTAATCTAGGGTTGAAGATCGTTTACAAAATCAAGGGTCTACAACTTAACTCACTTTTTAATAATTAAACACTTTAATTATTAAATATATCATTTAAGTGTGACCCACTTTTCTAAAGTATGAAAACACTTTTACTTTATTTACATAAACGTCACTTTGTTAAATAAATACATAAGGACCCAATTTTCTGGTCCTCTCATCACACCCACACCAAAAACATGTGAGGACCTTCAGAGTTAACTTTTTCAACACTCCCTCCTAACGAGGAAGGTCCGCAACACTGTCTCCATCTATGACTCCTGCAACAGCTCCCTCCTGCTCTGGAATCAACCTCAGATATAGATGCTCTATCTCAAACTAAAAATCTGAAACTTGAGACTCGACCTATGTCATGTACCCTCTCGTCTACCAGCGAGGGAACGTGACCATGCTTCTATCGATCCGAGAAAACTATCCCCATAAACATAAAATAAAATGCATTGAAGTAAAAACATGCACAGATGCAAAAACCATTAATATACAGTGGAAGAAAAATACATTCATTCACAACATTTAACATGTTCATATAAATCAATAAGCACATACAGTTGCAGAGATAAAATGGACAAGAGATACTTGTCTTGAAAGAAGCTTGTCCCACAAACAGCTACGTCACTGCAACGTTCCACCCAACCATAGGCTAGTGTGCTCATCAATCTCTCAGCAACACTTCCACCCTCGAGCTGGGCATGATTCCCACAAGGAATAAGGGAACACTAGCAGACTCACACATAGCTGAGGATTTATCAAAATTCAACCAAGCCAACACAATTGGGTTTATCAGGATACAACATAGCTAGAAAGGCTGACTGCTAAGATAGTGAGCTCAACCACAGAGCTATGGACACCTGCACCAGATCTATCTTGGATTTTAAAACATCTACACACCTAACACAAGGAGCATCCCCTTATCTGCTACACAGTCCCTCAGGCTATGCCTTCCTTTCCAGTGCTATTTAGGGTGTACAAAGAAGAAAACCATCCCCCTATATATTTATGTGAGATTCCTTATCACACTAGTTTTATCAAGCTAGTTCAGACCCCATTTCCACTCCCAAACTGGTTCAGAGACGAAACAAAGATATACACATGGAAATTACAATTTTGGGATTGAAGGAAAACATTACAGAGGCCAAAATCGGGAATGGAAATTGAGTAAAATAGCTCATCCTATGCAATTCTATTTCCAGAGTCATTTATGGCCCTAATGTGGCCAAAACAGACTCAACAACACCCAAAATTCGTTGGTTTCCTCTCCCACTTGCTGGCATTTCCAAAAAAGAATTTCCAACTTGAGGAAAATGAGGAAAATGACGGGAAAATGTGAGGAAGACAACCCAATCCCTAGGAATTACAAAAATGACCTCCCACCCATGGGAAAGATGAAGTAAATAGCCAAAATTGTGGATGGATACACACAGAAATATCTAGTTTCCTGAGAGAGCTCACGTGAATTAGAGAAAGTGGTGGGGAAGATGGAAAACATGAACGCAGAATGCTAGGAGCTCCAAAAGCGTGGGGAAAGACAACAACATGAATGCATGAGGGAATGGGAAGCATTTTTGGGCAATAACTTGCCCCATAAGTCAAGATCATGTTTCCCAAAAACTGATGGCTTCTCCCATTCAAATTTGTATTTCCATACCTTTCCCATCCCATGCAATAACCAACTCAACCAACTTCTGGCAGTAATAAATGATTGGGTGAATAAGACAAGAAAGGTAGTTGATAGTTTGATGGGTTCTCCCTTTGACATTTGGATTTTCCCCATTGGACCAAGGGTTTGAATACCCCCCCCACCCTTATCCTTAAGAAATCATGCTCCCATCTCATTATTGTTGCATTGACATAGCTGGTTGTGTGTTTTTAATTAAATTGCATATTTACATTATGTCCAAAATTATAATGTGTTGGCCAGCACAAAAATACCATCGGCAACGATTTTTAATTGCCGAAACATAAAACGCTAAATCGATGGTGGGGATTTTTCCTTTAGCTCTACACCATGATTAAATACAATATTTACATCATATACATTTAATGCAAACAAGGTCAAAACCAGGGTGTTACAACCTAAGTCCCATCAACCTACTTCACTGCACCATCACTTGACTGGCTGAGTCTTATGTCAATTCTCAGGAGAGAGTCATTATCCTCATCTCTATCAAATGCAGCATCATCCTCATCCTCTGACTCTGATATCCATCCTCCTGCTCCTGCTCCTAGTTGTATGACATGTCCTCTTAGGTTATATAATTTTTCCCTGTGATCTCCCAATAAGATGGTGGTACCAACTAGTTCATCTCTCCGATACAGGAAGATATGACCAGACCTGATCATCATACCATAGCCATCATCCTCAAAGGATGAAACTGATATTTTTCTTACTCTCATCCCAGGTACAAATAATACTCCATGTATTTCTAGTATCTCTCTGAGATCCAGTTGGAACCTGATAATTCCAACTCCTTGGATAGGAATCTCAGGACTATCAACATTTGTCTGGATAAAATTTCCTAGCCCCAACAATGTGATCATCTAAAAATAATTGTAGACTCATGTCATATTTCTAGTTGCACCGCTGTCAACAACCTAGACATGCTCAAAGGATGAACTTCCTACACTAGAATCAATTGAGACAAGAGAGAACTCGTGTTCAAAATTCGCGGCATATTCTTCTACAACTGCAGAGATTGCCACATCTTTTTCAGCCTTCACGATATTTTTCTCAAGAAATTTTGTGGAATAGTGTCCCAACATGCCACAATGATAACATTTGATCTGACTTGGATATTTCTTCTTCTTGTTCTTGGAATTGGTTTCAAGAGAAAAATTTTGCTCCATCTCCTCACTGACTTTCCCACCCAAAGATCCTTCTCAAATATCCTCTTGGGTGAAATCATCCCAAAGTCTTGACCAGTCCAGAAAGCTTCTCTCTACCAACAATGCATTTGACAAAAACATCCCATCTCTTTGTAAATCCCTTTGAGGATATTCTTACCATCTCTGAGTCTGAGATAGTTCCCCCACTGATGTTAACTCGTCTTTGACCTGAGCCATTCGAGTCAGGTAGGAAGTTACACCTTCACCTTGGGTCATTTTTACATTGTGTAACTTGTCTTTCAAGGCCATATTATGATTCTTGTTCTTTGCATCGAACAGTTGCTTCAAGGTCTCCCACATATCATAGGTAGTCTTCTTCTCTGCCAAATGAGGGATAAGATGATCCTTCACCCCATCTGGGACCACCCTCTGAGCTCTGGATTCTATAGCTTCATGCTCTTCTAAAGCATCTTTACATGTGGGATTCGTCATCACGGTGCTTGCAAAACTCCATATTTTCCACTCCTTGAGCACTACGGTTATCTTTACTTTCCAAGGTATATAATTGGATATTCCATCCAATCGATCTTCGTACCTGATGCTCATCATCTGAAGAAAACAACTTATAACCAAAAATTAACTGAAGACAAATCTAATATTTTTCTGAAACTTCAAAGAACACCTGCTAAATTTATTTTTCAGTATGACTCTGTTAAACTGAGATCTAATACCATCAAATCTAATACCATGAAGAAAATATGACTTAATAAAATGAAATTGTTCATTTACACATTATGTCAAACATTTACAGAAACTAGGGTTTTAACTTAAATTTGGAAAGTAAAACCACACTGCTAAAATGTACTTCAAAATTTTGTCAACTACTGAAACAAAATTTAAGTAGATGAAAACAATAATTTTGGTCTAATGACCAATCAAAACCCCACTGTTTGGGTAAAACCCTAGAAAGAAAATTTCATTAAAGGAAAAAATCTCATAAATAATTCAACTACACAGAAATTATTTCTCTTTCAACCGTCACTGGAAAAATTACCCAAACTAAAACAAACAACAACAATACCTCGAAAAAAATTCCAACAAACTGTTGTACGGTCACTGTACGACATCACACGTATGTTGTAAAGAACTGTAGTTTCTGATCACACTTGTGGTATAGACTGTACTTTCTGTTGTTTTTCTTCTTCCTCAGGATTCGTGCCAACCTGTAATTAATGTTTTACGGCCTGTCACTGCTATTATACTTTCTACCCTAATTTATGTGCCTTCACATGTGGTTGTACAGACTGACGGGTGCATCAAATTTTGGTTGTACCTTCTGTTGAATGCATTGGGAAATGTGCTAAGGTTTTTCTTCTCTCTCCGGTATTCAATCTCTCTCTCTCCTCATTAATGGTGAGTGTCTTCATTTTGTCCTCTCTCTTTGTTTTATACTTAAATTTTGTAACTACTTTCATCAACTACCTAATCTAGGGTTGAAAATCATTTACAAAATCAAGGGTCTAAAAATTAACACACTTTTTAATAATTAAACACTTTAGTATTAAATACTGTTGATGTATTTGTAACTTCGAAATGTATACATCCATATATCTTATGTATTGTACCCCGATGTTTATTCCAGGAAGTGTCTGTAATGTATTTGAGTCATGTCATGCCTCGATGTTCCTATCGGGAGATTCAATAATGTAAACAAGTAATTTCAAGTGATTGTGGGTAACCCTCCTATTGATCAAGGGTTAAATTCCCCACAGTTGTGGGGCCCTAGGGTTATTAGACTCTCCTAGAGAATTCATCCCTAGTGAGTTATTGTCAAGTTAGGAATTAGTATAAATAGAAGTGAGCCTCTCTATTTATCACACACTCACTCACACTTAGTTGTACCGCATAGCTGAGGGAGAAGAAGTTGATGGCGCTATAAAGAAAGATACTATTGTTGTCGGGAGATCATCTTACTGTTTTTGGGTTTTAATTTTGGTGTTGATTCTATCTATGACGAAGTTGCGGGGTTTTCTCCATTTATGGTTTCCCCGAGGAAAAACATTGTGTTCATTGTCTCTTGTGTTTGATTGTTGTGCTTGTTATTCTCTCAGTTAAAGATCCTAATATAATGCTAGCTTGAATGATAAAAATCTAACATGGTATTAGAGCTAACATGAGAAGAAGACATTGTGCAGCTACGGAAACTAAGGATTCCTACTTTTTGGATCTCTCTCCACATACTTTCAGCAAAATAAGGTTGGGTTGACTCTCCTTTCTAGGGCGTATCTTTCTGTCGAAGTAGAATCTGATTCTGAGCATTTTCAGTTTTTGACCCGACACTACTACCAGAAATTAGGGATTTCCACAGAATTGGGATTTTTGAGTGAGCCCAGCCCTGGATTGATCTCCTCCTCAAAATTGAAGTTTACAGATCAAGATCAAAGTTTTTGGTTGGACAGAACTCTGAAAAAGTCAAACCCTAATCTGCTCCTGAACCAGCTCTGCAGAATTTCAGCTCCAGATTCAGATCCAACATCTTAACCTGGTAAGATCTAAATATTTTGTATTTCCATTTGAGGTTCTTAGTTAAGATGTCTCATCATACCAATCTTGATGAAAATCTTGAGGGAGCTGAGAAATTCCGAGCATGGAATTATAGGATCTCCCTGGTCCTGGAAGAAAATGAGTTGGACTCCTACATCAATGAGGAGGTTCCAGTTACAGAGGGAGATGAGGCTAAGGCCTTACACAAAAAGAAGTTGGTCATGGCTAAGAGGATTATTGCTGATTGAATCAAGGATCACCTCATACCAGGTGTCCTCCCTAAAGACACCTAAATCTATGTTTGATGCCCTGACCAAATTGTTTGAAGGAAAGAACATAAACTGGAGGATGACTTTGAGGAATCGGTTGAAGAATGTGAAGATCTAGAATGCAAAGACCATATAGTCATACTTCACAAGGGTCTACAAAATCAAAGAACAACTTGAAGAAGTGGATGAAGAAGTGGAGAATGCAAATATTGTAATGACCACCTTGAATGGTCTCCCTAGATCATGGGACTCCTTTATTCAAGGGATCTGTGCCAGAAAGAAGCTAGTCAAATTTAGCAGACTATGGGAAGAATGCTCTCAAGAATAATCTCCGATAGCAGCTAGAGAAGAAAACATGGGAAGTGAGGATCAAGCTCTCACAGTACACTCCAAGAAAAGCAAAATAAGTTCTCATCACCCCAGAGGTAAGCACTTCCATAAAAGTAACACTAGAAAATATTTGTCTAGAATCAGATGTTATACATGTGATGAAGTAGGACACTATGCTAGAGAATGTCCTAGAAACAAAAATGTCTCTCACAAGAAGAAGGGAAACAAGAGAAGACATCATGCTCATGCTGCATAGGATGATGAACCTTCCACAAAGAGAATCATACAATAAAGTGATGATTCTTCAAGTGATGAAGAATATGTCTTGATTTCCGCGCTCTCGGGAAACATCACACATGGAAGAAATGATTGGATTATAGACAGTGGGCCTTCCAAACATATGACAGGATTCAAACAATCCTTTGTGAAACTATCAGAACATGAATCACCCCACAAGGTGAAACTTGGAGATGACTACTAGTATCCAATAAAAGGTAGTGGGGAATCCTCCTATAAGCTAGACTCTGGAAAGTCTATGATGATGAAGGATGTATTATTTGTACTAGGAATAAAGAATAACCTCCTCTCCATATCTGCATTGGATGCAAAAGGCATGAGGTTTTCATTTGTGGATTCCCAAGTTCTCATGTGGCCAAAGGGAAAGACTATTGATGATGCAGTAGTAATTGGGGAACAAGAGGGAGGTCTATACAAATTGAAGGGCCATCCAGAACAAGCCTTGATCCATGACACAGTAGAGCCAAATGAACTTTGGTATAGAAGGCTTGCACATGTGCACTACAGAGCACTACCTCTTGCAAGCAAAGCTGTTGAAGGACTTCTGGAAATCTAGTCAAAACATGACGGTGTCTGCAAAGGATGTGTGAAAGGAAAGCAAACAAAGAAGACATTTCCAAGTAGCGAGAGCAAGGCAAAAGGAATCTTGGAAATCATTCACTCCGATGTATGTGGTCCTATGTCATCCAGTTCATTAAGCGGGTATGCATACTATGTTTCTTTTATTGATTATTTTTCTAGGAAGACATGGATATACTTCTTGAAGAACAAAGATGAAGTATTCAGCAAGTTCAAGGAATTCAAAGCCTTGATCGAGAACCATACAAAAAAGAAGATCAAAACATTTTGATCAGATAATGGTGGAGAATTCACATCACATGAATTCAAAGCATTATGCAAAGATTCAGGGATTAAGAGGGAGTTAACTACTCCATATAATCCACAATAGAATGGGGTTGCTGAAAGGAATAATAGACCGATTATGGAAGCTGCAAGGGCCATGCTTCATGATCAAGATCTTCCCATGCATGTATGGGTAGAAACTACCAGAAATGCAGTATATGTACAGAACTGTACTCCACACAAAGTACTTGAGAACAAGACTCGGTCTGAAGAAGTCTTCTCCAGAAAGAAACCAGAAGTCATCCATCTCAGAATATTCGGCTGTCCAGTATACATACACATTCCGAAAGAAAAGATGACAAAGCTAGATCCTTCAGGAAGGAAGGGTATATTTGTGGGATACTCTGAAAGCTCGAAGGCTTACATAATATACTTCCCAGGATTCAAGAAGATCGACATCAGCAGGGATGTAACATTTGATGAAGACTCAGCTTACAACAAATCTAGAAAGAGACCTACTGAAGAACCTAGAGAAACAGAAGCACCTAGAATTCATGACACAACCATGAATAAAGAAATTCAAGAAGAAGAACGAGAATTAGAAGAACCTCAAGAACCTGTAGATCCACCTTAGGAGAAGAATCCTCACAAGAGGTAACCTGCTTGGGTACGAGAAGCTATCCAAGGTGCAGAAAGATATGGGGCTCCAGAAGAAAATCACAAAGAAAGAAAAAGGACCAGGTCCTGCTCCAGGTATGTAGCCTTATTATGTGACTTCATCGATAAAGAACCTTCCAACTATGAAGAAGCGACAGAAAGGAAAGAATGGAAGGATGCTATGATCGAAGAGTATCAATCGATCATGAAGAATGATGTTTGGGATATTGTCCCAAGACCAGAAGGGAAGTCTGTTGTAACTTCCAAATGGATCTACAAGATCAAGCATGCTGCAGATGGTAGCATAGAGAAATATAAAGAAATATTTGTGGCTCGTGGCTTCTCCCAAAAAGGAGGAATAGATTATGAAGAAACGTTTTCACTTGTAGCCAGATAGACTTCCTTCAGATCAGTACTTGCTCTAGCTGCAGTGATGAAATGGAAGATACACCAAATGGATGTCAAGACTACTTTCATGAATGGTGTAGTGGAAGAGGAAGTGTATGTCGAGAATCGACTCAGTTTTGAGACACATGACAGGGAGTCTCATGTGTGTAAATTGAAGAAATCCCTATATAGTTTGAAACAGGCACCCAAGACATGGTACGATAGAATTTGCAGCTTTCTATCTAGTTCGGGATTTACCAAGAGTAAAGTAGATTCCAACCTTTCCTACAAGATTTAAGATGGTAACACAATGATACTCCTACTATATGTAGATGATCTGTTTGTAACAGGTATGGATGGGTTGATTGTTGATACGAAGAGGAAGCTTGCTGCTAAGTTTGAAATGAAATACTTGGGTATGATGGACTATTTTCTAGGAATGGAGGTGTGGCAGAATGCAGATGGAATATTCCTAGGATAAGGGAAGTATGCAGTAGAGATCTTGAAGAGATTCAGGATGATGGATTGCAAGGCCATGACCACACCTATGGCATCGAACCTAAACCTATTGAGCGATGCTTCATCAGAATTTGTTGATGCTATGATGTATCATCAGATGATTGGGTCCTTGATGTACCTGATGAATACGAGACCGGATATTTTCTTTGCTGTGAACACCTTGAGTCAGTTCCTGATAGATCCAAGACATGTTCACTTGATTGCTGCAAAGCATATTCTGAGGTACCTAAGGGGTGTTACGGAGAGAAATTCCTATGGCTTGGGGTACCACAATAGACAGCTTGACTCCAAAAATCAATCCTTTCCAATATGCAATAGAAATTAAATGTCTAACACTAAAGGATTAGACCTCATACCTTAGTTCAGATGGTTGAAGTAGATCCCCGTTGAGCTTTCCAATCTTCATCTTGAATTGATCTGTTACTTCCTCAACAAGAAGTAAACAATACAAGCATTATATATATCATGGTGTTAGATCTATTCTATCATATATAATCAATAATGTAAAAGCATTTGACATGATCCCATGGATAAAATATTCATTCAAACACACATTATTGGACATGAAAAGATATTTCTATTAATATAAATAAGAGATTACAAGATACAACCTCTGACGGCACGTCTGCGAACCGGAGAAACTGAATCCCCCACTTGGGCCTCCACCACTTCAATCCTCCATCTCTTGATATCAATCTCTCAAGAAAAAGGCAAGCTTGGGAAGAACACAAAAGTGCTCCAAGGGACAAAGGGATGTAGACTCAAGAATAAGTTCTGGCAACAATGGACTATAGTTTCTTTGCTCTCAATTCTCTCTTATGCCTTCAATGTACCAGGGGGTTCCTTATATAGCTTTTCAAATGGGTAATGAAAGGTCGAATCCGAGTGATCTCAAGGCATAGGGAAGGCCAAGAGTCAAATGAGTCGGATCCATGTCAAGGAAAACTCCAAAAGGATTTGGATTATGCACACATCTTGATGTACGTGGTTTTAGTGGTCAAATCCACGTATATACGTGCTTATAGGTTTAAAAGTCATGTATATCATTTTTCATATGGTTTTAGGGATGATCAAGGAAACATCAAAGGACAAAAAGTGGTGCATAGGGTCTAAGGAGTCTGCAACGGGACAGGGGAAGGCCATACAAAGTGTGATTCACCTAAAGTGGTGAAATCCGCTATAACAGATGCACCCTAATGTGTGAGGTCAGAGGGGTCATACGATGGCCGAAATACATAGAAGTCCATCCTAGAAGTGGAGTGATGAAGGATTCCAAATGGAAGACCAGCCACCCAATCAGCATAGTACAATAATACAACTCTGCATACAACTGCAAATACATATAGCAGTCACAGATACATAAGAGTACAATGGCCATGAATAGGCATGATACAAGATATCACATATGTGGTCATCGCCACGTACAATATACATAGATCAGAATATCCACGATGAAGATATACAAAGGACCATGATCTCCAAAATGGCTGAAGATATATAATAGATCAAGATCTCCATAGTGGCTGGAAATATCTGACATATACTGGAATCAAGTCACGAGAGCTGAAATCTCATGAACACTGGCATGATCAAGGAGGTAGCATATAAGAGATGCCACCAATCTGGAAATTCTTCTACACAAACCACTATGAGTACATGTCCTACTATGTGAATAGAGGTGTCGAGGTCGAACATAGTAGTCCATCGTCTGATTACCGGTCATTAATGTATATCGTTAATAGACACGAGATCACCCACCGATAATGAAAATGGGAATCAAGGTACTAGAGTGGAAACTAACAAGTGTGAATAAATGTGTTGAGGTCAAACACTTGAGAGGATCCAACGATCAGGGGACATTGATGTATTCCCAAGAAACTGTCGATGGCGAGAGAACCTGCCACTGATGACTGCAAGTCTCAAGGCACTCAAAATGACTCTAGACTCCAATCCCAGAATAAATGATCTGAATTCAATGGGATGAAAATTGCTGGAAGGAGGGAATTAAGGCATCCCCCATCATCCAACATAAGGTACTCAGCAAAGCTGTATAATGTGGAAGGACTCAATCATAAAGTGCATGAACCAGTAACTGTACCGGGAATGGTCGACATGCAAAGTCAAGATAAGTGAGGAATGGCCAACTCAAGTTTCAACTTCCTTTGAACAAGAGCATAACGGCATATGGTGACTAAATGAAGGCATCATAGACTCGATATACAAACTGGGACATCTCTGTGACACAGGAGGCATCAACAGAGGCTCCATAGGGACTGGAAGCTTAACCAGTCGGTGGAGATAAACTCAGATAAACGAGTACAACTCCTAAAGTCAAACTATAACCCAACCAATGGATGTGATATACAGTGCTTTGTTCGAAGGTGACACGACTTGACAACTACCAAAGATAACATCTTTCCTTGTCCAGCTTTTTGGTTTTTTGATTTTTTTTTTGGACTTTTTCAGTTATTTGAAAAGCTTGAAAAAAGAATAAACTAGCTTTATAGTTACAAACTAGGAGGAGGCGAGTGTCACAAGGGCAAACAAACTTGTTCCAAGCAGTGGAACATACCTATGCTTAATGCAAGGATACATGTGTAGGATATCGACACTCGGGGGAAAATCCCCTCCTGGTAAAAAGGGAATCAAGCTGCGAAGGATATAAAAAATGGCTCTGCATGGCTAGATATGAGACAAGCTCAGGCTATATGGCTGGTATGCAATGTCGGGGGAGCCGACATAAAGCTCAATAAGGCAGGAAAAGCTCATGATAATGCATTCACAACTTGACATGAGGGAGTCCTGAGGGAAATATGCCAGCATAAGATCAAGAGGAGTATGAGGCTCTTGCGAAATGTCATGGCAGTACTATACAACGGACTCCCACACCCTAAAGGAGAAACCATTGGCATGGGCACCAAATGCAAATAAGGCACTAACTAGGGTACCCATGTAAAGTGAAGCTCTACCACTCGTATCATGCCACTTCTAAAGCAACAAGAAGGTTCCGTGACATAATAGAGTGGGTTCGTACCTAAGGTCATGGTGATATGGTCACAAGGTCATGCAAAATGAAAATGGTGGTGAAAACTAACCTATATGCCAGTTTAGACATGATACCTAAGATCGGCATGAACGGGTCAATCCAACGGCTGAAATGGAATTGAAAAAGGTCTTCTACAACACCAATTATGTCAAAAACGGTCCAAAATGGTTAGAAAATGTCGAAACTATAGGAAAGGGGGTAAAAATTTTCAAATATTTGAAATTTTTTCTATAAATAGTAAAAAATATAAATCATTTGAAACTTTTACCCATTTGAGCTCTGATTTTCAACTGCAAATTCCAGGAGATCCAGCCGGCGGAATTCACAACCGTTTCTTCCAGGTATTTACTCATGCTCTCCTCTTGCATTTTGACATAATTTTTATAGATTTTCATGGTCAAATGAATTTTATAGGCCATCCCAAAATGAGCGCTGTGGCCCACATGGAAATCGATGTTTTTTCCGTGTATAGGGCTGGATATACGTGGAAAACACCCTCAAACCCACGTGCATACGCGGCTGTTTTCAAAACAGTCATGTATGAGGCCGCGCATATGATTTTACACTAAACTAATTGGAAAATTTCGAATTTCTTTTGCAGGATGGTGCTAGAATGGAGAGAGCGTGAGCATGGTGAAGTAGAGGAAGCAGTAAGGGCCGACTTAATGGCTCAATAAGCTCTTCGTGCATGCAGAATCTACAAGTTTTGGTGTCTTGGTGGTCTGAGGGCTAAACCAAGACTGCTACAGATGCTGGTAGAATATTGGGATTTAGACTTGGAGTCCTTTCATATTGATGGGATGTCTCTCACCATAGAGGTGGAGGACATATACTTTATCACAAGGCTTTCTAGATGAGGGGAGGTGGTGGGTCTTCGTTCCCGAGGTGGGCCAGGGGGTGGCTTGACTATCGACGAGTACATTGCAGTGTACTGTTATCCAGACACCGAGAAGGTGGGGAGTCAGGTCCCTACCAATTCTATACAAGTGCTGGGCCTAAAGGCCATATTAATGACACTGGGTAGGATAGTCGGCTTGGCATCACTCCACCAGGCCTCACGGTCTCTGATGTTCTATGCAGTGGAGTGCATGAGACCCACAATCTATGACTGGAGTACTATGCTACTGAGAAACATGAAACACCAGCTCTGTGAGTGTAAGGCAGGCAGGGTGCGGAACTTCGGGTTCAGCATGTAACACCCCGGTTTTGACCCCGTTGCATTAGATGTACATGATGTATATATTGTAATGATCATGGTGTGGAGCTAAAGGCCAAGGCCCCACCACTGATTGGTTATGCTATGTTTTGGATTTAAACTTGTCACCGATGGTATATCGGGGCATGCGGCATATATTATGTTTGTCATCATGTAAATATGCATCTATAATTAATTAAATGAACCCGACTAGCTATGATCGCGGCAACTAAAATGAGAAAGGGGTATGGTTTTCACAAGGATAAGGGTGGGGAAATTGTCAAACCTTGGCCAATAAGAGAAAATACCCATGTGTCTTATTTCCTTGTCTTACCCAACCACTTTCATTAAGAATTGCTACTGGTGGTTGAGGCAGTTATTGTCTTTGGGAGTGGGGTGGCAGGACTGTCAGTCCTCACCCACACGCACACTCCACCGCGGTTGACTTCACATTGGAAGAGGAACCACTGCGATCACTCACACAGACATTCATTCTCTCCCCATGATTGTGCAAAAACGCTCATGCAACCTCCACTAAGTAGGACTCACGACTGTTCTGTTTGTTCCTCACGATTTGCTGCTCATCCTCACGCAGGAGAGAAAGTTGCTCACACTCACGCACTCCCTACTCACATCTATCCATTGTCTGTTCGTGCCTCACGGAAGTCTGGTTGTTCCCATGCATAGGCCTCTTTCCTTCTTTGGTCTCACGCAGCCAGGAGTGAGGAGTCGTCTCCACTGTCAGTCACATTGTTCCCCAGCGAGGAAATCGGGTGTGTTCTGGACCCGCATTTGGAATTGGGTGTAATCTTATCTCATGCTCTGTGTTTTGCGTTGCTGTTTACTCATGCAACAAGTTGGGAGAATGGTCATCTCTTCCCCATTGTGGTCTGTATAAATATTCCCCAGCGGATTCGATTGTGTAAAATGGGCTGTTGTTTTTCCCATGTTGTGAGTTGTGCTCATTGTTCACGTTTTGGACTGTGGTTTTCCCCACGTTCACTGATACATTCGGGACTCTGTAATTGCTTGGGAGTCGTTTTCCCTATTTAAGCTGTGACAGCTGATTTAATTGCATGTGTGCAATGGTTGGTATTCGGACCGTGTAAGGAGCAGGGATGGGGGCTTGGTTTGCTTGATAAACCTGGTGGCTGGAAACCACACAGACAGAGCTAGAGGGATGGCCTTCTTCTCCACCACCCCTGAATAGCACTGGAAGGGAATGCAGGGCCTGAGGGACTGTGTAGCAGAGAAGGGACTGATTCCTTGTGTTGGGTGTGTGTGGGTGTCTTAGAGGTCAAGCTAGTTCTGGTGTAGGTGTTCTTAGCTCTGTAATGAGCTCACCAGCTTAGCATTGAGCCTTTCCCCAACTCCTTGATGGCTTGATAAACCCAACTATGTTGGCTTGGCTGTGTTTTGTGTATCCTTGGCTATGTGTAAGCCTGCTTGTTTCCTTAATCCTTGGAGAATCATTCCCAGCTCGAGGGTGGTAGCGCTGCTGAGAGATTAAGGAGCACGCTGGCCTATGGTTGGGTGGAACGTTGCAGCGACGTAGCTGGTTGTGGATTGACTTCTTCATAAGATAAGTGATCTTGTCCATTTTTACTTCTGCAACCATCTTTTCTCTTAATGATATGATGAACATGTTAAATGAATGCTTATGAACATGTTGAATGCATGCATGTATGAATGCTGTTGGTTTCCGTTGTGTATGATGATTAATTGCATATGTGCATGTTTTAGTTCAAAGGCTTTGTTTAAGCATGTTGTTTCAGAAATTTTGTGCATGCATATGTTCATGGGGCTCTTAGCCCAGGTGGTTAACGCCATGGAGTCGCGTCCTCTTCACCGGTCGGGGGGTTGGGGACGTGACACAGCAGTATCTTGAGCACGTTTTTCTTCGAGCGTCTTCCAGGATTGAGCCCTAGAGTGGATGTTCCTCTCCACGGGGTTTGAGATCCGGCCCAACGACGTTGGGTAGATGCTATGCGCAGACTGGGGGTGGTAGGGTGGCCAACCCATATCTAGCTGACTTCTTTCCATGGTGGCGATGACAGATAGTTGCCATTGATGACTACCCCAATGTAGGGATAGATTTCCGGGGGGATCCGAACATGCCATTGCCACCAGGATCGACATATGGCGATATAGGTAACGAATCTCGACCCTCACTCTTTTTTAAATTTTTTGAGTTATTGAATTTTTTTGTATTTTATTGATTTTATGGAAGCAAAAAGACATGTTTTTGCGCGACAACACATAGTGACATCTGCCATTTGTGTGCAGATGTGGGACCATGACGGCCAGAGAGCTTCCCTCGTCATAGACGGAGGGGAAGAGGAGATGACATCACGGGTGTGGATGCGGAGCGAACGCTCCAGAGCATTCATACCAAATTTGTGAGATTGACTCATAGAGTTCCCATGGCGCAAGTTGAGGACTTGCTTGAGGCCATGCACCGACAGGTGGTGGGTGTACCACGCGCATGGGTGCGTTTATTTCGATGGCTAGCTAGAGCCGTAGTGACGTTCCATGATCACAACCCTCCTCCTCCTCCACAGGATTAGACACCTGGGACTGTATACATTTTGTACGACCGTGTATTATGTGATGGTGGCTTAAAAGCCCCAATTTTGTATCATGACACTGTGTATTATCACATTTTTTATGTATAAAAAGTTTTATGGTGATCGATTTATTTATTTACATGTGTAAAAATTGTGTTTGTGATTAATTTATTATGAATGAAACAAATGCCAATCTAACACGTAGTTAGCATATGAGTTAGCAACTTGATTATTATTTCTTGGAATGTGTATATATGTTATATTGTCAAATTGTCGTTCTAACACTCTCACATGTAAGAATCTTCTCAATAATGTTGGATCTCTAACATGGTACAAACCATTGAGCTGTGACACTACTAACTCCAAATCAAGACGTACCTCAAAAGATAGAACGCCATGTAGAATGGCATCCCGTAGAAGCTCAATAACGACGCTATATTCAGCAACATTGTTGGAAGATGGCCGTAGACATACACCTCCTGAAGACAGTACCTGACCCGTAGGAGTATAAATCACCCAAGCAGTAGAGGCTGAGTGTTGAGTGTGATGGCTTGCAACATCCATGAATCCTATGTAGGTGGAAGATTCCATTGACATCTGCCAAAAGAAATGGAAACTAATCACAAACCCGATCACGATAAGAAAAAGACCTAACTATGCAAAGCTGTACAATAATATACAACAAGCAGCCTTGGCTAAAGATTATGCATAGTATTTTTTGAGATAGAGCCCATTTCTAGGCTCCACCAAAGCTGTTCCTCTGTAATCCACTAACTCATAAGCACCCTTCTCTAGCACACGCTTGACCATGTAAGGACCACGCCACATAGGATTAAATTTCCCTGCCCCCCAGGTTCTTTCGGTTGATCCCACCAAAGGACCAAGTCTCCTTCACTAAACACTCTTGGATGGAAAAAATTATCGTACTGGACCTTAACGTGACGCTTATTAACCTCTAGAGCCACCAAGGCATCCCGACGCTGCTCATTGAGTTGCTCAAGGTGAACCAAACACTCCTCCAAAGGTGAAGTGTCTGGTAAGAGTTCCACAGCTAGCTTCAACGAAGGTATTTCACATTCAACTGGCAATATCGACTCCACTCCATGCACAAGCTGGTATGGAGAAAAACCAGTGGCAGTCTTAACCGTGGTTCGATATGCCCACAAAGCAGGATATAACATAATGTGCCAATTATTCTTTCTTTGTGCGATGGTTCGTTGGAGAATGGATTTGAGTGATTTATTCACTACCTCTACCTGTCCATTCGCTTGGGGGTAGTAAGAAGAGGAGTGCTCTTGCTTATACCCTAACTTCGATGCCAACTCTTCCATCATACGGTTCTGAAAGTGCGAGACATGGTCAGTGACAAGCTCTTTCGGAATCCCGAACCGAGTAATAATTTGGTTGAATACAAAGTGAGTGGCTATCTCACCGTCGGATTTTACTGTAGGCATAGCCTCAACCCATTTCATGAAATAATTAACAGCCACTATAATGTGATGTTGCCCCCCAGCCGAAGCTGGGTTGCAATCCATAAAATTGAGCCCCCACTTAGTGAAGGGACTGGCGGTGATAATGGGATGTAACAGGGTAGGTTTCGAGTGCATATTACATGCAAACACCTGGCAAGGGTGGCACCTCTTAACCACATCAACACAATCCTTAAAGATCGACCTCCAGAAATAATCCGCTCTCAAAATATTTTGAGCTGTAGAAAGCCCAGATAAATGACCACCACACGCCCCTCCATGGCAATCATTCAGAACAACCTCAACCTCGTCATGAGTTAAACAACGTCATAAAATGGAATTTACCCCACGGAGGTACAAAGTGTTGTCCACAATGAGGTAGTTCTTAGAGACGTGACGTAATCGTTGTCGTTCATCTCACGAGAGGTGAGTAGGGGTCTTCAGTGTTTGTAAATATATTATGATATCCCCATACCATGGGTCTAATGTAGAGATTAAGAAGATGTGTTCATCGACAAACGTATCTTCACAAACCAACTCCTCGGCCTCGCTAGGAAAATATGATATAAGCTCTGCAAAGATTAAAGATTTCTTCGATTTTTCCGAAACAAACTCGAAATCAAATTCTTGCAGAATGACAATCCATTTATTATACTTTCCCCCAATCATCCTTTGGGTGAGGACGAATTGAAATGGATTGACATGGGCCACAACCAAGGTCTGGAAAAGGAGAATATAATGTCTCAAACGCTGAACCGCATGTACGGTAGCTAAAGCAAGCTTCTCGACATGAGAATAACGAATCTTCGCGTCAATAAGGTTTCGACTCAGATAATATATGACATGCTCTTGGAGCTCCTCATCCTCTTGAACCAAGACCATATCAATCATCTCTAAAGACACAACAACATATAATAAGAAATCACAGCTATATTTTGGGGGACTAATCACTGGGGTTGATGCTAGGGCGTGCTTGAGTGCATCGAAGGACTCCTGGGCTCCCTCATCCCAATAAAAGGGAGTATCCTTCTTCAAGAGACACATGAAGCCTCTAGTCAAATTAGTAAAGTTGACAACAAATCTTCGTAAGAAGTTTTCCATGCCTTGCAAACACTGAAGATGACGAATATTCTTTAGGGGAGACAGCTGAAGTATTGCCCCAACCTTCAAAGGGTCGACTCTTATACCCTCTTTCGAAACGATGAATCCTAACAAACGACCTGACTTTATGCAAAAGATGCACTTATGAGGATTTAATCTAACTAAATAGTGCCATCATCTTTCAAATACCAATCTCAAGTGATAGGGATGACACATTATCATATGAGAATGAGCAGCGAGATCATCCAAAAATACCTCAATAATTGACTTGAGATCGTGGAAAATCAAGGTCATTGCCCGCTGAAATGTAGCTTCGGCGTTTTTAAGGCCGAAAGGCATTTTCGTATATGCGAACGTTCCCCAAGGACAAATAAATGTAGTCTTATGTTGGTCCTCAGGTTTAATCTGTATCTGATTATACCCGGAAAAACCATCCATAAAGAAGAACACCTCGCTACCCGCACACTCATCCAAAATCTGATCTATAAATGGTGTGGGGAAGTTATCCTTAGGACAAGCACGATTCAAATTGCAGAAATTAGTGCATATGCGGATCGGTCCCTGCTTCTTATCCACCAGAATGGGGTTTGAAACCCACTCCATTAAGGGAACGGGATAGATGAAACTGGCTTTCAACAGTTTCTCTATCTCTGCCTTAATGGCGGGTGCTTTCCTAGGATTCACCGCACGTAAACGTTTTCGAACAGGCTTAGCATTGGGGTAAGTCTTAATCTCGTGCTCGACAATACGAGGGTCAATACTTGGCATCTCGTCGTAAGACCAAGCAAAAATATCACGGAATTCCTTGAATAGCTCAGTATATTCCAGAATCTTAGCATGGGAACATTCCGCCCCAATATAGACATTCTCTATTGTGCCAGGATTGCGAGAGATGTTGATAGGAATCATTGAAGATATGTTTTCCATGTTTCCATCAGCCATCGGACCAGGAGAGCTTAATGGAACCACAGGACTACCAAATCTCTGACTAAGAACCACCCTAAAATCCTCATGCTCCAAATGGTCAAGCTCTGGAAGAAAGTATGATCTATGATGAAGTTCCTCCCATGGTGGCTCAACTCCCGACATAGCCTCAATAATTGCTTCATCCAAAGGGAAAACCGTATCAAGGTAGTCGTGGGCATGAGAAGACTATACTGCCCCATGCCGGTAGCACATACAGGTCCTCCTCCTCCATCTGAGAAGAGGAAGGACTAGGCTCTGCAACACTCTTGAGATTAGCTTGATAAGCTATCATGGCTACAGGCAATGACACGCTCATCTCGACAGGCTCACTCGAGGTACTCGGTGTAGGAAGAATCCAAGGGTCTTCCATATGACTCGTGTGAAAAGACACTGATGTCGTAGAAGTCAAAGCCTCATCGGAACTAGATCCTATCATGAGGATCGGTGCAGGACAACTAAAGCTTCCGATGAGGGATGGATACATGCCTACACCCACACTCCCAGTTGCCGGCTGAGAGTGCTCAACGATCGGGATCGAAGTTCCTGAGGATGCAGTAACAGACGGATTCTTGAATGTCATTTGATCAATTGTTATGATCTTCCCGTTATGTGGAAAGCATACAATGCGGAACAAGGAAGAAGCAATGGCTTGCATACTATACATCCAGTTCCTACCCAGCAAGAGATTATGGTCAAGGGGTGCATCAACCACCTCAACTTCTATCGCAACGGTCTTCCCCCCCAAACGGACTTTATGGGAAGGAAGGATGCTGTGCGACCTAAAAGATCTCCCATCGAACGCAGTTAACATAGTCATTGATTTAGATAGCTCAGGAGAACCGAGACCCTTCCAACAGGCCAAAGACATCACAGAAGCAGCAGCGCCCTCGTCAATCACAGTACGTTTGACGGTCATACCAAGACATTCTACATGCACCAAAAAAGACACATAGTAGGGCAAGCGAGGTTGAAGTCCTGCGGTTTCAAATTTTATCATAGAGGAAGAATCATCATCGTTCACACCAAGGGCAGAAAGCAACACCTTCCTTTGCAAAGGACAACTCTGAAGCACTTCCAATGCAGACATCGCACAAGGAGTATGGCCCAAATCCTCGACAATTGAATAATTCTGGGTGGCTCGAGCATTTGGATTATGCCTTGAATGCTTAAGGACTCCCTTAGGAATGCGAGGTGCAGCCTCAGGTTTATCCGTAGGTTTCTTAATGCGAAAAGGATATCTTGGTGGATCAGGTTCTTTTCCTGGGCTGGGTTGTGACGAACTATAATCTTTCGTACGAGTCACAACTTTCACAGCATGGACCATGTTAATGCACCCATGACCACTACCCTCTGGTGGATCATCATCACTAGACTGGTCATGGGACTTCGAGTTCATATTTTGATTATGCGGTAAAGGGTTAGTTAGCACAACTGGGCCTTGTGCTAAGAATCTCGAAGCTTCTTCAATCCGAGGGAACAAGTAAGTGAGGTGATCATCCTTACATAGCTTGCAAGGGAATTTAACCTTATGTTTCACTTGCTTGTCCCCCCCAGCATTTCTATCATTCTTGTCACTATTGTTAGCATTCTCATTCTTATTCCCACCCTTTCGATTATTATTTTTACCCTTTTTTCTATTCCATCTGGGCTATTGGTTACCCTTCTGGTCCGACGATTGCACAGAAAGTACATTCACTGTTTGGGCGGGTTGAGACGAAGCTGTAGCTTGTCCCGAAGCAGATTGGTTGAGTGACAATTGACTAACTTGTTTTGCAACCGAATCTGCAGGTTTAGCACTTGCACAACCCACAATGCCATCGGCATGTGGTCCAGGTTTGACTTTGGGATCGAAACTGGAATGAGGAGCATTAGGAATAATCTCATACAACAAACCGGACTGAGCATAGATCAAGTCCAGTTCCTGCGCCCTAAAAATCGCTTGTTCCTCATTCTGCACTCCAGATGTGGAAACATCCTTCGCTATATATGAAAATAACGACTTGAGGAACCACTCGAGGAGGAATTCCGGTGGTATAAAAGCTTTAATTAATCTCTTCCGTCTACGCCATTCTTGAATATGATCAGAAATATGTGTGGCTTTATCTTGCCAAAATGTCAATAAGAGTTCAGTACCAATGTCATAGCTCACTAGTAGCTGGAAGTGATTAAGAAAAGTCATCGCAAGGTCGTTGAACAAAGAGAAATCTCCCTTAGGTAACTCTATATACAATTTCGCAGCAGTCCCTATGAGGGTGCGTTGAAATAGTCTCAAACGGATGGAGTCCTGATGTAATAAATTCGAAGAGCACCAAAGGTGAAACATAGTAATGTGTTCGCTCAGATCCTCTCTCGGTTTTCCTTCAAACTTAGGTATGTCTGAAGGAAGCTTGGTAGGGACATCCGTACAAGCCGAGTCATGAGCCACAGGATCGCTCGTCAGTCTTGATAAGTCAGGAAGATTAAGCGTCGCAAGGAAAGGGAGCCTAGGATGATGAGGTCGATGGACCACTCCCTGGTTCATATAGGGTTGATGACCACCATGGCCTTGGCCATAGTGTCCTCCTCCTGTCTGACTCGTATAGGGTGGCGTGGAAGTACCATAGTATGGTGGACCTTGACTAGTAGGAGCTACAAAGCTGTAATTAGGAGAGTAAGCCGGTTGTTGATACCCGCCTCCATAAGGTGAAGAAACCTGTCCATACTACATCCCATAATAAGGTCCATAGGTCATCGCATGCGATGCCCCATGAGACACTCCGTAGGTGGGAAGATATGCTCCGGAAGTAGGGATATACACCCCGGAAGTAGCAAGATGACCTCTAGAAGCATGAACATAGCCTCCCGACGCAACATGTGGTATGTGAACTTGAGACACAATCGGTCTAGTAAATGTAGTACAGACCTGAATCGTAGCCATATACCGGCTCGAAGGACCACGCGAATAAGGTGGAGGATGTACATTTGAAAAACTATAGACTGAGGACGAAGGAATCTGAGTAATAATATATGTACTACCACCTATTGTCACTCGTCTCGGATTTGGTATCCTAATCAGGTCGCTAACCCCAGACCCAGGAGGGGGATACGATGTAGCTTCCACCACTGGGACGGAAGGTGCAATGTGACTAGTGATCCCAAACCTCTCTGCATGGTAAGGAATGAGAGTGCCCCCAAGCATAGTGTTAGGCTCGAAATCAGATTCGACATGAAATGTCAAATCATGTGTAGGGAAACTAGACGTAGCATAACTACCGTAGCTAGTGCTGGCAGGTTCAAAATGAGTCTCGACGTCCTTCGACATTCCATACCAGTAACGCATCAATGGGGAATCAGACCTGGGGTGAGTAGGCCTATCGTGCAAGGGTCCTATCTCAGAAATCACAGGACCTAACTCAGCTAAGTCGGGTGAAGGATCATAAGTAGGAGTAAATTCCCCATCGTCTACACGAATGGGAGGAGGTGGTTCAAGAATATCCTCTAAATTGTCTCCCATGGTGTGTGAATCAATGTGTGAAATAGTCCGCTTGGAATGTCTAGGTATCTCTCCCAAAGGAGGAGGAGAAGTAGAAGGAGAAAGTCCTGCTAAACGATGAGAACGGTGAGGAACCGCACTCGAATCCGCAATGAATCAAAAAAAAGCAAAGACTCTCTATTTACGTAAACCCTAGGCCAACTATCATGCACAGAGTAATCACTAATAAAATCTAAAGCCAAATGTAAGCAAACAAGGGCTGGATAAGTGAGCTCCCGAATGAAGTAGGTATGTCTCACCTAGGAGAGGTTTGAGACTCCCATACACAACAAGCGGAGGTACGTAACCAATTATTGTGGACCTTAGCTTCAACACGTAAAGTGACTGTGTTGTCCAACCCCAACCTGGCTGGGACACCTGCAGAATAACCCCTGCAAAGTACCCCCTCGATATCCTAGGTAAGGCCACTAAGGTCACCTCAATATAATCAATGCTCAGGTGGATAGTTGCAGGGGGGATTGACCATATG